>QANZ01010876.1:54112-94330 GCA_003254925.1 Chamaecrista fasciculata
TTTAGGGTTTAAAGTTTTTAATATTTTTAAGGACTAAATTGGAATGTTTGAAAGAGTTTTGGAACACTTTACAATTTTATTTTGAGAATTTGGGACTAAAATGAATGAAGATGATGAAAAAAAGGGGGAATTGAGAATAATGGTATAAAAATGGGTCAAGAACCTAATTGTTGAACTTAGACATTTTTTTAGGGTTTAGGGTTTGGGGTTTTAAGGTTTAGGGTTTAGGGTTTTTAATATTTTTAAGGACTAAATTGAAATGTTTGAAAGAGTTTTGGGACACTTTACAATTTTATTTTGAGGATTTGGGACTAAAACGAATGAAAATGATAAAAAAGAGGGGGAATTAAGAATAATGGAATAAAAATGGGTCAAGGACCTATAAGTGCAATGAGAAAATGCTTATGTGTCACTATTTTATGATGTGGCAGCTTTTTTTTTTTTGGAATATAACGGGATATGACGTGGCGATAACGGGACACGTCAGCGCATAACGGGACACATCAGCGTCCGTTATGGCCACATCAGCATTTTTGTAACGCCAATATGACGGAGGGACCAATTAGTGCAGCGTTTGCAAAATTCGGGGACCGGCTAGTACAATAGGTAAAATTCAGGGACCTATCTGTCAGCGAGTGCATAAATCAGGGACCGAAAAGTTATTTTACTCATTATTTGATAGTGCTCTCTTTCTTATTTGGTCAAAGTCCTATTTTGGTCCCTTTGTTATGCTCATTGTTCCAAATAGGTCCCTCAGTTATTTTTCGTTCCATATTGGTCACTCAGTTATCCAAAACTTGTCAAAGTTGGTCCCTCTAACGTTTTCCATCCATTTTTCCGTTAAAAAAAGAGGAAAAATAAACTTTCATCCCCAAAAGTTTTATTTTCTTATATTAAGGTCATTTTCTTTTTATAATAGGATCAAAACATAAGAAAATGAAGTAAATTAAGATTTTAAGTGAATTTACCCAAAAACACAAAATATCTCTCTCTCTCTCTCTCTCTCTCTGATTCCCCCTTCTCTCCGTCTCTGCCATTGTGAATCGGTGACCACATTTTGGTAAGCTCCTTCCGATCTGGCCGTCTTCGAATGCACTCAAGCAAATCACGCATTCCAAATCTCGAACATCATCGCCGTCGTCGACGTCGCGTGGAATCATTGTTGTATTCGTCGGATTCCTGGTAGATGAAGACAGGGATGGCGGCGGAATCGAGGCCTTTGGTGGAAAGAGGGGAATCGTGGTGGAGGTTGAAGGTGTGGAATGGTGGAATCGGGAAGGGCCGAGGACGTCGGAGACGGAGACGGAGACGACACGACAGCGATGAAGGTGGTGATGGTGGAGACGACGAGATTGGGAATGGGCGGCATGGGCGAGGAACCATTTGGCGTAGAGGTGGAGGAGGAGGATGAAGAGGATGACGAGGAGGAGGGAGATGATGGCGGCGAGCATGATGTTGGAGTTGTCAGAGAAGATTGAGTGGATGATTTCAGAGAAGGGGGAATCGGGGGAGAGAGAGAGAGAGAGAGAGAGAGAGAGAGAGAGAGAGAGAGAGATTTTGTGTTTTTGGGTAAATTAACTTAAAATCTTAATTTACTTCATTTTCTTATGTTTTGATCCTATTATAAAAAGAAAATGACCTTAATATAAGAAAATAAAACTTTTGGGGATGAAAGTTTATTTTTCCTCTTTTTTTAACGAAAAAATGGATGGAAAACGTTAGAGGGACCAACTTTGACAAGTTTTGAATAACTGAGGGACCAATATGGAACGAAAAATAACTGAGGGACTATTTGGAACAATGAGCATTACAGAGGGACCAAAATAGGACTTTGGCCTTCTTATTTTAATTGAATCTATTTCAATTCTTTACCACTCCCTTTTGCGGCAAACTTCATACTTTTGAAATATCTGTTGTAAATTGTAATTTAGGGGATGAAAACATGGGTGTGTGTGAGAGAGAGAAAATAAAAAGAACCTTAATATAAGAAAATAAAACTTTTGGGGATGAAAGTTTATTTTTCCTCTTTTTTTAACAGAAAAATGGATGGATAACTGAGGGACCAATATGGAACGAAAAATAACTGAGGGACCTATTTGGAACAATGAGCATAACAGAAGGACCAAAATAGGACTTTGTCCTTGTAAGTTTATCATTATAAGATAATTTGTCAGATGAAGAAAATAAGATCTAGACTATCCTATCAACTAATATTTCAAATACTTAAAATATTTAATAAGGTCTAGATCCACGCATACATATAACAATACTTGGGGTTTTGTGAATAAATAAACAATAGAGATTTATGATTTAGAAGAAAATGAAAGAATATAGTGAAGCAGTTATACATGAATGGTTAATAATAGAGATTTATGATTCATGAATCATGAAATTGAGTTCTTAAAAAATAAGCAATAAATTATATATATATATATATTTTTATATTTATCTGTAATATAGTCAGACATATATAATAGTATAGATATAGAGAACACAAATAATGTATGATAAATTGAGAAAACCAAACCAAATTAATGGTTAAAGTCTTTTAATTATTCATATTAATCCATTTAACTTAAAAAACTGACTGATCTCATTGCAGATAGGCATTGTCAAATATTTTTTGTTATCAGGCCAATATATATATTTAGTTCATTAACAAAATTATATTAAAAAAAATGGTTCATTCTCCCCAATCCCCATACATCTTTGTAGTGTTTACAAAAGACGCCTTATTAGACAAATATGTAAAGTCTAATCACTTTATTATTTGCTGATTGTATAGTATTACTTTTGATTTTTTTAGGGACATTTTGTATTGGTATTGCTATTCAGTGTATCGTAAGTAACATAATTGGATACCATAAACATGGAAGTACATAAAAAGATACAATTTTAAAACTTTAAAGATCATAAAGTCAACATTATAACTTAACTATTACATTGAAAAGTAAAAGGCTAAGTTAAAAGAACAAGTAAAAAATCCTAAATAAATTTATATAAATAGAAAAAATTAAAATGCTCATATCCAATTTATATCTGCAAATTTTATATATTGGGTGAAAATTAAATTTAGGTTCAACTCTAAATTAAATGAGTTCGCATATAGGAATTTGCCGTTAAAAATTGCGGGTTGGGTCAAGGGTACCAACCCATAGCCAACTAATTATTAAAATATGTATATATACATGAATGCAAACAAAAATTATTAAAGAAATATGGCCAAAGTGCAATATTGGTCCTATAAGTTTGCATGAGTTCCCAAATCAGTCCTATAAGTTTTTTCGTCTCAGATTTGGTCCCATAAGTTTGAAAAATTCTCACCGTTAGTCCTATCGAACTTTCCGTTAAATTTTTTCCGTTAATGCTGACGTGGCCTGCTGACTGGGATGTTGAGGTGGCAAAGTGGAGTGAAATGGGACCATACTGCAACAAATATTAATATTGTGGATGTATTTAGTGAATTTGACAAGGACTATGTTAAAATGCTCTCCCAAATTTTCGTCCCAAATGTTCGTCGATATCACTCCTCCTCTTCCTCTCAATCTTCGTCGATATCCTCTTCTTCCTTCCTCTCAATCTTCGTCGCTATCCTGGTCTTCCTCTCAATCTTCGTCGCTGTTTGAAGCTTCAATCTTCGTCCATGGCACATTCACAAGCTTCAGTCGGATCCGTTAGGGTTCGTCCTTACTGCTATTGCGGCGAGAGAGCAGTTCGTTTAACTTCAAACACAGAGGAGAATCCGGGAAGAAGATTTTGGAGGTGCAAATACTACCTGGTAAGCATAATCGTTTTTTGGAGCAGTTCGTTTAACTTCAAACACAGAGAGCAGTTCGTTTAATTTTGCAATACAATATGGAAACCTAATGATTTTTGATGAATTTTTGTGTTTAGGGTATAAGAGATTGTGACTATTTTGATTGGGTTGACAAAACTATGGATGATGAACGAGACATTGCAATTGGAAGGCTTAGATTGAAGTTGGCGACTTCAAATGCAACTAATAAGAGGCTGCGAAGATTGAATTCTGCACTTGTAGTTTGTAATGTAATGATGTTTGCATTTGCAGCAATTGTAGGTTATCTCTGGGTCAAAGGTTATAACAAATGAATGTAAAGGTTGTAGCTTTATTTGAAGACTTGCTGCAGTTGTAGGGACTTAGTAGAGTATGTGTTGGAGTTTAGTAGAGTATATGTTCTTGTTGGAGTATGTGTTGGAGTTTAGTAGAGTATGTGTTGGAGTTTAGTAGAGTATGTGTTGGAGATTAGTAGAGTATGTGTTGGAGTTTAGTAGAGTATGTGTTGGAGTTTAGTAGAGTATGTGTTGGAGATTAGTAGAGTATGTGTTGGAGTTTAATTTATATATCTTGACCTATGTGTATGCATATGCTGCCACTAGCAGTTCCTCTGTACTGCTTCCTTTCAAATTTGCTAAGTCCATGAGTATTTTACTCCAGTTACACAACAAGGAACCATTTGCTGTTAAACTACTGGAAAGTACAGAAATATTTGCTTACTCATTTACCACGCATCAATGAACAATGAACCAATGTGTCTGTATTTTTTTTTGGCTGGGGATGATAGGGATTTCTGATGTTTGTAGCACTCCACATATGTCTCTTTTCTGAAGCACACTGGAACATAATCTTTTGGCTTCCTTCGCAGCCACTTGATAGCAGTGACTGCATGACAACAAGGTATGCCTGTGATCATCCACTTTCTGCAAGTGCATGACAATTCTTTCACATTAACTACATATCTGTCAGTTACATGTGCATAGACACTGCTCACTTCAAAAATTTCTTCACCAGACCAGCGAGCCATCCACTTCCCTGCTAGGTCTATCTCCTTGTCTAATCTTGCTTTAATCCTAGGCAGAATGTCATCTGTAAAAGTGGTTATCTTCGTCCTATTCTGGGCCCACCTATCCATCAAGTATCCACGGATGCCCTCAATCATTGTCACAATAGGCTTCTCTCTCCACTCAAGGATGACACTGTTGAATGTCTCCGACATATTGTTAACCAAAGTGTCGCATAGTGGGCCAAAGGTGAACCTGGATTTGCTCCAGTGTCTTGGAGCAGTTTGCATCAACTCTTGAAATGCTTCCAATTTCACTTCTTTGATCATTAACATAATCCTCTCCCACTCAGCTGGATACGTGGCATTAGCAGCTTTCCACATAAGCTCCTTCAAGTGTCTCCCAGGAAATCTCTTCCTGAAGTTGCTGTACATATGACGGACACAGAATCTTTGGTCAACTCCCGGTAGCAGCTCATTTATGGTTGGCACCAATCCCTGCATGAACAAAAAACAAAGATTGACATATACTTAAACAAAATTTAGAGCAGGGACTAAAACAGAAATTTACAACAGTAACTAAAACAGCAAGTTAATGTAGGGACTGAAAACAGAATTTTAGCAGGGACTCTCGCAACCAGTCTGAAAAACTTACGAGCCATTGAACTTGAAATGTTTAATGCCAATGATAATCAGATATCGAGGCATAAACACAAGATCTATATATATAACCCATTAATTTGATAGTAGTTCAGCCCAGCAAGCTTATCCAAAGAATGATCTAAACATATAACTATAATAGGATAATAGGATTTTAACAAAATTCTTACAAGTAAATAAAAAACTGCAGAATTTCCACAACCCTTGTGAACAAACAATTCTTGCACAAATAAAATTATGAAAACAAATACAGAGTAACATCGGTAAAATAATTTCTAAGAAACTGATTTTATTTTTTTTCCTAAAAGAGAAATTTAAAATAAGCTGGAATTGAAATCTCAAGGCTCAGCCAAACAGTCAAGCAAAAGTTACCAATTTACCATACAATACCCTACAGCTACAGGTAACCAAAATAATAAAAATTTAACCAAATTGTCAATATTGAGAGACTAAATTATAATTTTGAGACATATGGGAGAACTAAAAAGTAAGTTCACAGCAGAGTATGTTAAACACACAGCAGAGTAAAGTAGTTACCTTTTGTTGATCGGACATGATGCACAATCCATTCATAGCAGACAGACCCAGATCATTCATAAGCAACTCTAAGAACCATGACCAAGTGTCTTTATTCTCGATTTCGACAATGGCTATAGCAAGTGGTAGCATTTGATCATTGGGATCTCTCCCAACTGCAGAGAGTAATTGGCAACCATATCCAGCTTTTAAGAAGCACCCGTCTAACCCAATAATCTTCCGACAACTCATAAAACTCAGCTTGCAAGCAGCGAAGCAGACATACAACCGCTGAAAATTGGGTTCATCTCCAACTTTCTCATTCTCAGGATCGTAATTTGGCCGTCTAATGGTTGTTAGCCTTACAGTAGAACCCGGGTTACTCCTCAAGAGTTCCTCACAGTAGTCATTTATCCTTCTAAATTGTTCGGTCATGGAACCCCTAATCTTATCCATCGCTTGCTTCCTTGCTCTAGAAGCCTTATTTATAGAGAGGTTGCAATTCCATTTCTCCTTTGCCATAGATCTAATGGTATTTAGCCGCATCTTTGGATTCTGCCTCAGCTTTTTGTCAAGGTTCTTTGCCAACCATGAAGCAGACAAGATGGGATTGTCTAAGGCACGAGAACATTTATGGTGGTTCAAACAAGAACGCAGCTGCCATGTATCTTCATTTACAAGTTTTCTGCATGTTGCTTGCCAACTACACTTGTTGCCACCTGTGCATACAGCTTGGCAACGTATGTTGTCATTCTTTGCAAACTTCACTGACCTTCCTATTAAATATAAGAAAGACACAATTGGAGATTAATAATACAATCAATTAAATAACAATGACATATTTAAGTTAGAAGAATAATAATAGAGGCGTACCTGCATGAATAGAATAATCTATAGCTGCAGTCTTAAATTCTTCTTTTGATGCAAATATAGTGCCTATATCCCATTTGAATTCTGACATATTCTTCATTTTCCTAAATCTTGGGAAGTTAGGTTTCTCAACATCATCCTCAGAATCAGACCCATCTGTATCCAAAACATCTGATTCATACTCATTGTCCGAAAGCCCCCTTGGAGTTCTCTTTCTAGGCAAGCCTCTAGTGACTTCACAATACGATTCATCTGATTCATCTTCAGAAATAGCAGCATCAGCATTAAAGATGTCTTCATCAGCCCATTCATCTTCAACATCTTCAGAAATAGCAGCAGCATCCACAACCACAGATTTTCCTTTGTCACCATTTTTCTTAGTTCTATCACTCTGCTTCTCAGATTTATCATCATTTTTCTTAGTTCTATCCTCAGCATCCACAACATAGATGCTCACTGTCCCAAACTCCTTGCCAATCTCACTCATTTTCAACATTTGTGTATCACCTGTAATTGGGTTTAAAGCATTGTCCGACAATTCAAGAAATGGGTTGGCATACATCATATTATAGTTGTTGCTATACCCTAACTCTTTTAGATCATCCTCAATGTCAAACAAGCACCATTTGTCCCCATCACGCTCCCAGAATGTGATATCCCCACCCTCATACCGAAGAAGATGTCCATTATTCACCCAATGACCACCATGATAAACTTTCACAGTGAAAACCTCCCACATTCTTAAAGCAAGCAAACAAAAACTAATGTCAGACCAAAATACAAATAAAAAATATAGAATAAGAACAAAATACAACTCAAAATACAAAATATGAACTACAAAATACATAGTTTCTGCAACCTCTGTTTTTAAGAAACAACACACAAGCCCTTACACACTAAAAAACTTAGTAACATCAGTAAAAAGAGACATCTAACTTGAATAAGCATAAATAACCACCGAAACCCACTCTAAAACACAAATTTAACTTAAAATCACAACTGATCATGCCCTAAACGTATACCAGTCATGCAAAATCATTATCCACAACAAAGGACTCAAACATTATTCAAAAACGTACTAAGCAACTGCAAAGTAACCATGAAAAATGGAGAAGATCATAAAGGACCTAAAACTGTCGAAACCCTAAACGAAATAGGAATACATACCTCAATAATAGCTCCGACGACGATGTCTCTGTTTCCGACGACGGTGTCTCTGTTTCCGACGAGTTCTCCGGCGCTGGTTCACGACGAGGCTACCGATCGCACTCTCTCACGCTGGTTCACGACGAGAGAAACGTTTAGCAATTTGAAACCCTAGAAACCCTAACCCTCGAGAGGTGTTGTTGGAGATGAAGGAGAGAGTCTGAGAGTGAGGTAGAGAGTCTGAGAAGAATGAAGATGAAAAGTTGCAATGTAACGTATCTTTGGCGGGAGGAGCAAAACGACGCGTAGAGTAATTTTTTTTTTTTATTGTTGTTAAAATGTTTTTAGTTTATGCATAATAGTCCTTTTTTTTATCCACATCATCTAAACTTGCCACCTCAACATCCCAGTCAGCAGGCCACGTCAGCATTAACGGAAAAAATTTAACGGAAAGTTCGATAGGACTAACGGTGAGAATTTTTCAAACTTATGGGACCAAATCTGAGACGAAAAAACTTATAGGACTGATTTGGGAACTCATGCAAACTTATAGGACCAATATTGCACTTTGGCCAAGAAATATTTATTGTTATACATATTTGGATATTATGAATTTATGATTGTCAATCCATTTGTTCAATAAGATAGAATTTTTTATACTAAAATAGTAAAATCATATTAGAAATTGGAAACGTATTGATAATTATTATAAATTTATAGGAAAAGATATTCATGAAAACAAAACATTAAAACAATTGAGATTTGACTCAAATGTAAGAGACAGATATTATCCCTTTACTAATTATAATTGTCATTAATTGTATAATGTTAAAATAATAAAAACAAGTAACAATATGTTTTACTCTCTTACGACAACTTATCTCTTTAATCTTTATTCTCCTATAACGACTTATCTTCTCAAATAATTCATAAAACAAGAAATATAATTGTTATTTTCATACTTGCAAAAAGAAAAACTCAATCAACCTATAGACACAATTAATTTCCAACATTAAATATTTTTTTTTGTGTGAATAAAATGTTTAAGGGTGTTGCATCCATAACATTCGTTAAGGTTAGAAGTTAGAACTAAGATTTTAAGCTTAATAAATATTTATGAAGGTTCAAGCCAGACAAAAAACAATTTATACAAAACCTAGTAGACTATAAACAATAAACCTATTTAAATTTGAATTTAACAATCATAATATTTGATGATATGAATTAATTTTGATTTTTACTCAAATTTAAATTTGAATTTAACAATCATAATACTTTATCCATACTTGACACACGATTATCTATAAATCTATAAATTTATATAATATTTATAAATTCAAATAATATTTAATACTCTAACCCTTTTTTGATTGACTTGATTTCCACTATTTAACGAATTTCACCTGAAAGTTTCACAAAAAGAAGTCCTCTTTTTTGTGTATTTAACGGTTTTAAAAAACAGAAAAAGAAAAAAGAGTAACATAAATAAATAAATAAATAAATAAATAAGCGTGGATCTACGAAAAACATCACGCGCTTGTAAGAAAAATTGTTTCGATGGGGCATTGGACACGTGTCAGAATACAATTAGACAGCCACCTGATTTTCTTCAGTTTTTCTTTTTTGGTAAAATCTAATTTTCATTTTTACCCTCAAATACAACAAATCTTCGCAATGGAGTCCCTCTCTTCAGACTCTTGCCCTCGTTTATCTTGAAACGCCTCCCAATTAGCGAGAGACGGTTCAGCTTCGGATTCCAAACCTTTAGCTTCTGACTCCGAACCTAAGTTTCGGCCCGAGCCTTAGTTTTGTTCCTCTGTTCGTTGAAAATTTCGCACTATTTCGATCACTTTATCTGTCTGAGCTCAAAGACGCCCATTTTCTCTTCTTCGCTTCAAACCCTAACGCTTGGCTATCCAACCAGCTTCGAGGATCAGTTTTGAGCTTCAATGGAGGCTTCTGAATGTTACTGTGAGTTCATGGACTATGTTTCTGTGTCTAATAAACCCTAGCCTTCTCTCTCCACGAAACCTTAGTTTAGGGGGAAAAAAGCAAATCTATGCTCGGGGGTCTCGTATTTTTTGTGGGGCAGAAATTTGATAGCTCAAATCCTTGTTTTGTGATGTCTAGTCAATTTCAATGCTGATTGTCAGCTGGAATTATGCCATGTCTCGGATCTTATGTAGTTTGGTAGCAAATGTGAGATTTTCAAGTTTTTTTCGGTTTTGGGACGAGCTGAGCTACTGCGAAAGTGAGGAGAAATAGTAGTAATTGAGTTTATGTCTTTTTCTTCCTCCCATTTCTCAAACTCAAAAATCTCAACTTAGGTAACTTCTGTATACCCGATTAGATTTTCTCTTTGGTAGTGGCTTCCTCTCCTGTCTTCTAGTATTTGCTTCATTGTGTACCTCTCAGTTTTGGTTTCCACAGTCCTGGGAAGGCAAGTCTGAATTCTGACTTCCAAAGTGTGACTTTTCTCTCATGTTGCTCTATCTCCCCTGGGTGTTTTATCGAAAATGATTAAGAAGGTTTTTTGTCATGGTCATATCCATGTTAATTAATACGTTTATATGTAAGTATACATGTGTTTATTCGTGATATGTGAGTAATCGAAATTATTTGGCTTTAGTTAAGTATATTCTGAATGATTAAGTGGCAGTTGACTATTGCTGCCTATTTTTCTGTTATCTTAATGTGCCGAGCAGACTGCTATGTTTGGTATTGTTGTTGTCTCGTCAGCAACTATTCACTTTCATTGAAAATAAGGCTGGCTTTCTGCATAGTGTCGTTGCATTTCTTGTGCCCAAAGTCATATGATTTACCTTCAAATGCCATTTTCGTTGAGCCATTGAGTGAACAGGTCTATATCAAGTGTCTATTTATCAGGTATATGCAAAAGGGCAAGCAACACTGACTGCACGAATCTATAGAAAATTTATAACTTTATTTACTTGTGTAGGGTCAGTACTCAGTAATATCCTTAAATTTAAGTTGAGATGTGGCCAATAAAGGATATGAGAATTATTGAACCCAGTGTAACCTTCAATCATTAACTAGAGAAGATGGAATAGACTAACCATGGAAAATGTTCTCTTCACTTTGCACCCAAATACACAACATACTGGCATATCCAACTGATATGTGTGTTTTTCTTAACACTAGCTTAATGTTCTATAATTTTACCAGGGTTTTTGATAACTTCAAGAAATTAAGAGCGTTGAGGAATAGCTTAAGCTTTTGCAGTGTGGACAGACGAGAGAATCAATACAGAACAGGTAAATTGCTCATCTTTTTTCTTTGGTGTTTTAAATAATTAGAGAATCAGAGTCATTTGAATGATCTATCTTAGCAGATGTTATAATTTGGTACCAATTCTGTTAGAGTTTCTGTTTTGTTGTTGTTCAGTTAGGTGGTTATTTCTGTTTTGTTTTTACATTTTCTGTTTAATATAGCTTATGTAATATTCAGTTAGTTAGTTAGTTGAAGTTGTTGCAAAGGTATGAGTTATAAATACCTTGCATAGTGCCCCCTAGGCATTCAGATTGTATCATTCAGTTTTAAAGGTGGAATAAAAGTGCCCGAATTATTTCCCTCACTTTCTCTCTCTGTTTTCCCCATTCCTCATCTATCTTTCTCTTTCTCTGAATATTTTCTTTTCTGTGTTCTTATCCAAGAACCTGAGTTTTTCTGGTTCTAGTGGTTTTGTGGCTCAATACTCTACAGTAGATTATACCCATTCAGACTCCACTCTCCATTTCGGTGTAAAAAATTGTTGGTGTTTCAAATTCTATGCCTGGGGACATCAATATGAATCTGGAAAGTATCGACAGAAGTGATGGGTTCTTGTTGTGAAGCTATTTTTAGGGCTGTAGTTAGAGTATATGTAAATGCAGAACAAAGCAGATAGCACTTGATTGCATGGATTTTTTAATTTTTTTTGAGGTTGTCGATGAGTTTACTCGATGGGGCGTTTTCTTTTTTTTTTTTTTCTGTAACTGAATGAACAATTTCTATTTTTTCCCCTCTTGCTGCCTTAAAAGTGACTCCTAGTTGAGTCGTTGACACACATGATTTGTTCACCAGCTGCGAACTGTCTTAACTGTAAAATGATTATCCATAGGTTATTGATAAAACCAGGGGTTGTTAGTATAACATAAAAACACATAATAATATTGAATGCCATTACTGGAACAGTAGCCATTTTTTAATAGAAAAGAAGAACATGCATCAAGGGAATGTGACATAGAAGCTTTGACAAGACTTTCTTCTTTCCATGTTGCATGACTAATATTTTGCCACTATTCTTCTATGCAAATTTGTGATTGAAACAATTTTTTCTCTGAGGTGGAGTTTACTGTTTTTTTTGTTGTGGGGGGGGGGGGGGGGGGNGGGATGTTGGGGTTTGACTGTCAAAGATCCTATTTTGTGCCCTATGTTATTTGATGGACCAGCTGCTGATGCAGATAATCTAAAGCTAAGCTTGAAATATGGGAGGAATTTTCTGATGATAATGGGGGACGATTCTGATTTAATGCTTGTAGTGTTGCTATATATGTTTTCCCTTTTGTTATGTCAGAACAAAATCATGGTAAATAAAATGGTGTATTTGATTGTTAATGCTAGAATATGGCATCTGTGAAATATCATCTGTTATTCTGCCTTTTCTTCCCACAGCTAATGTTGTAGTTAATTTACACAATAATTTTTTGCTTGCAGGATCTCTTCTTTTTCTTTTTCTCGTTTCCAGGGATAAATGATTGGCAATAAGAGGTATGTGTTTGAACAGCTTCATATGAGAAGCTTTATATGATCTTCCCATTATGTAGGGTGGTACAGATATAAACTTTTTCCATGATTTACTAGGTAGCTCTTTACAAATACTTGGCTGCTGATCAATTGTGGACTGGATTATCTATGCCTGGAAACGAAGTAGGAGATAGGGTCCATAATTTTTTTGGCCAAGAGAACTTGCCCCAAGGCCAGTATCATTCTCAGGTTGTTGATGGGAATTGGCCAGGACTGGGTAGCAATTTGTGGGCTGGAAGCCAAAGACCAACGAGTGCTCCTTTTATTTCCAATTTGAAACATTTCAATGTACAGCAATTAGGTAATAAATTCTTTACTTAGCTTGCAGGCTTTTTAATCCTTTATCAATATTTATTTTGTTGTATATACTTTTTTATAACAACTATGTTGTTCTATTATATAACTAGTAATTAAGATTTCAATGTTTAACTTTATAACATGGTTTGGGGTGTCACAATCTATTAATAATCATACAACTTTTTTGGGATTAAAGATTCCGAGCAGGGACATGCAAGCTCTCCACATTTGCGGCATGGTTTAAACCTGGCACAATCAAGTCTGAGGCTTGAGTCTGGCAGAAACCAGCCTCAGAACCAGCAAACAGCTGGGAATGGCTATATGCAGGGACATCAAGTTTTCCAGACTAGGCAGAATGAGGCTAACATTTTGGGAGTGGATACAGAATCTGATTGGCATAGCATGTCAAATCTTCCAAGAGGAGTTTCAGTGTTGGAATCTCAACAAGGGAGCGGACTTGAACTATATAAGAAAAACTTGACAAGGACTGATGCCACTGAATCTCCTGTGAACTATGACTTTTTTGGTGGGCAACAGCAAATAAGTGGCCACCATCCTGGCATGATGCCGTCGTTGCCTAGGCAGCAGCCAGGAATAAATGACATGCATCTATTACAGCAGCAAGCAATGTTCACACAGATTCAAGAACTTCAGAGGCAGCAGCACATTCAACAACTTGAAGCTAGGCAACAGAGTTCTATGAGTCCAGCTTCCTCCATTTCGAAACAGGCAGTTGGAAACCATTCTGCATCTCTTATTAATGGCATTCCCATCAATGAGTCATCTAACCTTGTATGGCAGCCTGAAGTTATGGCAAGTAATTCAAATTGGCTCCAGCGTGGTGCATCTCCCGTTATGCAAGGGTCCTCTAATGGACTTATGTTGTCTCCTGAACAAGGACAGGCATTGCGCTTGATGGGCATGGTTCCTAATCAGGGTGATCAGTCTCTTTACGGGCTTCCAATTTCTAGCTCACGAGGTACTCCAAACCTGTATTCTCATGTTCAAGTAGATAAACCACCAATGACCCAGATTGCTATCCCACACCAGTATTCTCATGTTCAAGGGGACAAGCCTGTGCTGCCACATATATCAGCTAGTAGTAGTTCATTTTCAGCTCAACAGTATGCAGCTTTTTCAGATCAAACAAATACAAAAGATGGAACTTCAGCTTCAAGACAGGATATACAAGATAAAAACATGTTTGGTTCTACTCCTCAAGGCATGAATAGTGGTTTTAACATGGAGAACTTGCAACAAGTAAGTTCTGAGCAAAGAAATGTACCAATGCAAGATTATCATGGTAGGCAAGAACTAGCTGGATCATCTGAGACATCTCAGGACAAGATGGTAGTGCAGGTTCCTCCTTCACATAATGTGGCTACCCTTGATCCAACTGAAGAGAAAATTTTGTTTGGTTCAGATGACAACCTGTGGGATGCATTTGGTAGGAACACAGGTTTTAATATGCTGGATGCCACAGAGAGTTTTAATGGATTTCAATCTGTGCAGAGTGGGAGTTGGAGTGCACTTATGCAGTCTGCTGTAGCAGAAACTTCTAGTAGTGATCTGGGTGTACAGGAAGAGTGGAGTGGTCTAAGTATCCAGAATGCTGAGGGTTTGCCTGGAAATGAGCGGCCTTCAACTATTGATAACAGCAAACAGATGTCACCTTGGGCTGAAAACAATATGCAATCACCTTCCAATATAAATTCAAGGCCTTTTCTTCCACCTGATGATGTTAATAGGCCCAATGCCAATGTAAACTTTTCTGGTGCTCCTGGATTTCATCAGTCAGGGGATAGTTCACAAGAACAGCATGGCAGATTACAGATTGCTTCTTCTCAGAGATCTGTTCCTCAGTTTTTAGAAAGGGGCAAATGGTTAGACCGCAGTCCTCAGCAAAAGGCCCTAGCTGAAGGGAGTCATTTATATGGAAATGCTACTAATTCTCCAGGTTCAGAAATAAATGAGAAGAGTATCTCAGGTTCTTGGACCCATCAACAGACCTTATCATCAGGTAATAATAGTGGTGACCCATTCAATAGACCAAATGGTTGGAATCTTATTAAATCAGGCCTTCCTGATGGCAATGCTTCATTGAAAACCCATGAAAATGAAGGCTCATTGCAGCAGACTCTTCGTGAGAGAACCACACATGATGAGATGGGCCATGTTTCTGGCATGTGGGTGCCTAATTCTGGTTCTAATGTCTCTGTTGGAGTGGAACGCATGAAGTCTGCAGGTAATCTGCAGGGTTGTGGGGAGGATTCTGGTGTAAATGGTATACCTGCAGTACCAAATTCAGGTACCATATGGAGAGATGCTGACTCCTCAGGGAGCTACAGAGGAAATGAAGGTCCAGGAAAATATCGGCATCATATGGAGAAGAATGCCTTAGTTTTGAAATCACCAAAAAATGACAAGGGAGATGGTGAGACACATGATATTGAGAATCCTAATAGAAAAGATATTTCATTGGAGGGTGTTGGCTCTGCTCCTTACCATAGAGTTAGTGGTATAAGAGAAAATGTTAGTTTTGACGGCAGTGATTCACGTAGTCCAAAGTTATCTTCTCAGATCAATCAAAGACCACCTGTAACTCGTAAGTTTCAGTACCACCCAATGGGGGATGTTAGTGTTGATGTGCCGATTCCCCAACAACCCTTTGGAGGGATGAAAAGTCAAGACCAAAAGTATCCTGGCCAGGCAAAATTTGGTCATATTGATGGAGATTATACTGAAATGGAGAAGGTGAGTCTAAGACTTAACCCTGTATTATGTCTCTATTAATTCTTAAAGTTTCCTCTGTCTATTGAAGAAACAATGATTGATATTCTTTGCCACGTGACAGGTGAATCAACCTGCTTTTCAGGGTGACTCAAAAAGCTTGGATGATAATGGCTTGAAAGGCAAACTTTCTGGTCATATGCCCAAAACACTGACAACATTTGATAGAAGTGTTGGTAATTATGCCCCTAACAAGAGTTCCTCACCCAGGTAGTTGAATATTTGAAATCTATGTTTAGTTTCAAGCTCACGAGAATAGTGTCATCTTTTGGTATTTTTTTTGTGATTATTTCTGTTTTAATGTTCATTTTTGGGATTGCTAAGAACTAAGTAACATTGTCATGCATGTTTGTATTGCATTTTCATTTGTTAACTTATGGTCTATATGGTGTTGCTGCCTAATTTTCCAAGTTTCTCTTTCTTTTCTTTTCCTAGTACTCTACTGTTTCATGCCTGGCGTAACGACCTGAGACTGTTTTCTTTTATTTTTAAACATTATTGTAGTCAAAATATTCTTGAGCTTCTTCATAAAGTGGATCAATCAAGGGAGCATGGAATTGCAACAAACACAAGCTCTTCTAACCGCCATTTATCTTCCAGGGTGCCTGATGCTGAAGTTTCTGATGGATCTTTTGTACAGACTCCGCGGAATCAAAGTTCTTTGTCTCAAGGCTTTGGTTTGCAATTGGCTCCTCCTACTCAACAGCTTCCCTCGGTATCTTCTCATTGCTCATCGGAGACAGTTCTTACCACATCACATGTTGTGTCCGATACTGGAGATAAAGGCCATATGTGGTTGGCTGCTGCTCAGACTATGCCTTCTCGAGAGTCGATGCATGGTGAGGTTCGGAATAATATTTCTGGTGCCTCAGGACAAGTTTTTGATAAATCCTCTCAATTCAGTGTACTGGGAAATATTCCACAGGCTTTCACATCAGGCTTTCCTTTCTCTAGAATTCAAACTCAAAATCAGAATATGTCTAATCTCAGTGGACCGCTAGGAAATGCTCAACGTGCAAACGCTGCCTTAATTGATAGGACTGCTTCCATGAATCAGATTGATGAAAATCGTGAGAGAGCTGAGACTAGTCAATCTGAATTGCCATCTGCTCCAGAAATGTCCCAGCTGAGTGGTACAGATCAAATTCGTCCAGGAGACCAGGACTTGCAAATTTCAGCCTCGGAGCCTGGTACCTTTGGTGCATCTCAACATGGTGCCCCTACAAAAGTTATACATAATGTGTGGACCAATGTTTCTAGCAAGCAACATCCCAATGCTTCAAAAATCCCATCCCGTCTTCAACCGACAAATGATTGTGGCATGTCAACTGGACCACAGAAGCCGGGTGATGAAGATTCAGGAAAAGATGGTAATGACCTTTCTGGTGTTGGTCCTTCTTCTGTATATTCCAATAGTTCTGGAGGGAAAGAACAACTGCTTAAAGAAAGCTCTGGGCAGCAGATGTTGCCTGAGAGTGCTGATTCTGCTGAAGAGGCTGTGAGCGCATTACATGGGAAGGAAAATGTTGTAAAAGGTATGCCTGATGCATCTCATTCAAGCCCAGCTGCTACCTCTAGAGATATTGAAGCATTTGGCCGTTCTTTAAGACCAAACAATTTATTGCATCAGAATTTCTCATCATTGCATCAAGTTCAGTCTATGAAAAGTACAGACATTGATTCTGGTAATAGGGATGTCAAGAGATTTAAAGTTTCAGATAATGTGATGGACACACAACCAGTGTCTTCCATCCACGGGCAACATTCGTCATATGGGTATAATGCCATGGTCAAAGATTTGTCTGGTAGTCATCCTTCAGTTCCATCAGCAGACCCTTCGGTGCTAAACTTTTCAACAAAGCCAGGTGATGGGCGTGTCACAAATTCACCTTCTCAGGAGGTTCTTGGATATGGTCAGAGAAATTCTAATAATGTCTCTGGTAGCAACACGGTAACACCAGTGAGAAGTGAGCACCCTTCGATTAGTCCGCAGATGGCACCATCATGGTTTGAGCAATATGGAACCTTTAAAAATGGGAAGGTATTGCCAATGTATGATGTACGGAAAATGACTCCTCCAAAGATTATGGATGAACATTTGATTGTTCAGAACCAATCTGATAGTTTGCAAGTTCGTAATTCAGTGGAACAAGTTAATAGTCTGAGCGATACTTGTCAGTTTGTTAATGCTCAGCAAAGTCCAACCCCGGCTTCTGTTGCAAATGAGCATATACCTTCTCAGTTATTGCCTCCTTCTGCAGTTGAACCTGACATGGTCATTATGAGACCAAAGAAGCGTAAAACCGCCACATCTGATCTAGTTCCGTGGCATAAAGAAATGTCCCAGGGTTCTGACAGGCTTCATAATATCAGGTGGGGTTAACTATGGTATTTAGCGCATTTGTAGTGCCTTTTTACTATTATCTATTGTTCAGTTGATGTTATCACTTTACCAATCTTTTGAATACTTTTTAATTTTACATTGATTTTAATATTTTTTGTTTATCAATTTGTTCAATATTTTTCCCAACGATGACCAAAGCTCTTTGATACTTGGCAGCATGGCAGAATTAGAATGGGCCCGTGCCTCAAGAAGATTGATTGAGAAGGTTTGTACAAAATTAAATTGGTCTTTGCAACTAAGTCTGTAATTTCTTGTTGTTAGTGGTGATTTCAATTTGCACTGTAATTTTAGGTGGAAGATGATGCTGAGGTAGTTGAAGATTTACCACCATTAGTGAAGTCAAAAAGACGACTTGTCTTGACTACACAGCTTGTGCAGCAACTACTGAGCCCTCCGCCAGCAGCAGTTCTCTCAGCAGATGTCAAACAGCACCATGAGAGCGTGGTCTACTCTGTTGCTAGATTAGCATTAGGAGATGCATGCAGTTCAGTCTCATGGTCTGGACGTGATAAAGATGTTCCTATGAGGAGCAGAAACCTGTAAGCATTGATGTTCTTTTTATTTGGGCATAATATGTATGTTTAACTTCTAAAATTCCATTATAGCGTAACAATTGAATTTTGGTGATATATTCTATAGCCCGGAAGAGAAGCTTAAATCATTTGAGAAAAGGGATCAGGACATTATGAAGGTTATGAAAGACCTTGTTCATAGAGGAATGAAACTTCAAAATGAAATGTTGAGGTAATGTTTGACTTCTCAGTTTGATTGTTTCACTCTTCCACTGTCTTATATGCTACTGAATGAGCACCATTAACTAGTGGGATAGAAGAAATACATATTTCTCTTGCATAATTTGTTTCCTTAAATAGTGGTTGGATCCCATGTCTTTATTGATTGAATGAATGAAAAGGTGTGTTATAGGAAGAAGTTTTCTGCTATTGATGTTGTTTAATTCTGTTTAACTAAAGCATAACTGAGATGGATGATAATGAAGACTTGAATTTCAAAGAAGAACATGCAGCATTAGCTGTGGTAGATGGTGTATCATGGTATTCTGACAAGCATTTGGTGTTCCTAGAAATTTAACAGATGGTGTATTGATATAGCTGAATGCCCCTGCCTTTTTTCAGTTTGCTTCTAACTTTATATGTCTATGTTTATACGAAACAAAAGTAAAAACATTGCTCTTTTCATCTTTTCTGGTTGCTTACTATTGCTATTATGTCAATATTTCTTCCGGATTGCTTCATTTATCTGTATTCATTTACCTCCATTTTACTGTTCTCTTTTCTTTCCTACCAACTTTATGCCATTTTTTCTATCTTGATGGTGCAGATTGGAAAGCAGGGCCTCAGTATTAGACTTGAGAGTGGAATGTCAGGATTTAGAGCGATTTTCTGTGATCAATCGATTTGCCAAGTTCCATGGGCGGGGGCAAAATGATGGGGCGGAGACCTCATCATCCTCTGATGCAACTGCAAATGCTCAGAAACCAACCCCCCAGAAATATGTTACTGCAATGGCAACGCCTAGAAATCTCCCTGACAGGGTACAATGTCTTTCACTTTGATCATTAATTAATTCATTTTTCCATCTTTCTTGGTCAGTTGTTTCCTCAACCACCTGTTTCTAGTCCTTTACTTCCAACTTATTATTGGACTTCTTCATCGCAATAGAACCATACGACTTGCAATGTAGGAGAAGAATGGTACTAGATTGTCTCCTCAACCAAATGGAGGCTGTTAGATCTTTGAAATCTATATAATGTATGTATGTATGTGTAGATCTTTTGCAATCTAGTTATCTTTTACTTTTGGTTTTCAGGTTCCAAGCCTTTTTGTATATAGTTATATTTTATGCATTCTACTTGTCAGTTTTAACCATACCATTTGGCTTGGTTTCGTCTGATTAATTTGGTAGCATAAGCTATATATCACTCAATCATTTCTTTTCTCCAAAATTCAAATCATGTTCCCTAGTTGGCTATATTCCTTCCTTCACTTAATAGTTCTGACAGTAACTTAATTTTACATCAAACCAAAATTACAGTACATATCCAATTAAGAATGATTTTGTACTGTAGTCATTGGTGTTTAATTAAAATAAAATTGTCATACACTACCATGATCTTAATAATTGAAGGGTACTTTAGACTCCATGTGTATTAATTCCCAACATTGGATCTTCAAGAGCATGATTCTTTTTTTTTTTTTTGGAAGTAATTGATGAGCCTGTGTGAAAAATGTCTGATTTCTCCCTGATAGTGTCATATTAAGTGCACAACATTCATCACCTCATCTTATTGGTTTCATTTACAGTGGCAATAATTGCTGAGATGACTTCTGTCACTATATCCATTCTTTTTTAGTCCGTACTATGACAATCTTTGTTCTATAATGCCACTGGTCCCCTATGTGCGTGAGCATGATGACTCCAACGTGGCCTGCAAATAACCTGAACAATGCCAAATAACATAACATATCATAATAACATCGTATCTCTGTCGGATAAGTACTATATTTATTTGCTTTTTGACATTGACACAATCACACCAATACCACCACTCCATTCCTCTTTGTCCTCTGACATAAATACAAAGTGCTGTGCCATTGTTTTTTTTAAGCTTTGCTGACTTCCTCACTTGTCTTTTTCTTTTTCTTTTCATCTATTTATTTATCTATTCTTGGGTCAACCACAGATTGTCTCAAAAAGGGGACTCCACAAACTGTTGAGTTGAGTGAGAGTTTGGATGGATTAAAGTTTAAACTATTAGAAAGAAAAATTTAATATTCTCAATCACATCAGAAATATTTGTTTTCTTGTATCTCCCTCTCAGAACAAAGTGGGATATGGTCCTGAAAACAACATTTATAATGATAATTTGGATTTAATCAAACATCCAAAAGGGTGCGTGGCACGATGGAGTCTAGCATATGGGCTTTCATAACAATATATTATAGTATATACCACTCAAACATCACCATTGTTTTAGCTGAAGATATTTAAATAATTGCAAACAGTGAGATGTATGCTATAATGGGATTTGTTAAATAGTATATCCGGATTATTGTTTAAAGTCGAGAAAGTGCATTTTTGAAAAAGAAATTAGAAGCCTATATATAAATATATGAAGCAACTTTCATATGTCATAGTCCATGACAGATCTATTTTTTCATTCAAAATAATAAAATTTGAAAAGAGATGTACATCTTGGCTTTTATGAAACGCATCTTGAATTTTGTTCTTACAGGATTCTGTTTTTAAAATTAAGCAAATAAATAAATCAAGGGAAGTTTTAACAACTTTTTTAGAATAATATTTAAACAATAAAACATGTATTTTTTTAAGGCCAAAATGCACAGACACCCCCTGAGTTTTAGGTTAGGTGCACATAACACCCTTGACTTTTCAATTTGTGCAAATAGGACCCTTGAGTTTTCAATTACGTGCAAATAACACCCTTTTGTTAAATTTCTGATTATTTAGTGAGGGTATAATAGTAATTTTATGCAAAAATCTAGGCCAAAGTTCTATTTTGGACCCTCAAGTTTACTCAAAGTTTCATTTTGGTCCTTCAAGTTTTCAAAAAGTTTCACCATTAGTCCCTTTCCAATTTCCATCTAATTTTCCCATTAAACAAAAGAAAAAATTGGTTTACATTCCTCAAAAGTTCTATTTTTTTTTTAAATTAAAGTCCTTTCTTTTTATCATAGGACCAAAATATAAGAAAAAATAATAACTTAGGATTTAAAACAATTTTTCCCAAAACACAACAAGGAAAAACCCACACGAATCAACCCTTCTTCTTCTTCATGGCGGCACTTTCTTCTCCTTCTTCCCTCACTGCCGCCGATGGATCTTCAAATCACAACACCTTCCTCTTCTTCTTCTTCCTCTTTATTGGTGAGGGAAGAAGGAGAAGAAAGTGCCGCCATGAAGAAGAAGAAGGGTTGATTCGTGTGGGTTTTTCCTTTTTGTGTTTTGGGAAAAATTGTTTTAAATCCTAAGTTATTATTTTTTCTTATATTTTGGTCCTATGATAAAAAGAAAGGACTTTAATTTAAAAAAAAAATAGAACTTTTGAGGAATGTAAACCAATTTTTTCTTTTGTTTAATGGGAAAATTAGATGGAAATTGGAAAGGGACAAATGGTGAAACTTTTTGAAAACTTGAAGGACCAAAATGAAACTTTGAGTAAACTTGAGGGACCAAAATAGAACTTTGGCCTATATTTTTGCATAAAATTACTATTATACCCTCACTAAATAATCAGAAATTTAACAAAAGGGTGTTATTTGCACGTAATTGAAAACTCAGGGGTCCTATTTGCACAAATTGAAAACTCAGGGGTGTTATGTGCACCTAACCTAAAACTCAGGGGTGTCTGTGCATTTTGGCCTTTTTTTTTAAATTACAATTTTTCAAATTTGCATTAGTAGCTTTTTATATCTTTAATCCTTATCAAGATTCTTCATTTGCTTTTCTTCTTACTTCTTTGAAATTAGCTGTTCATCACTTCATCCTTATTACGAGGATATATTTTTCCAATGACATGAAAAAAAAAAAAAGTTAAGTCATGTGAAGACGAATAAAAGAAATGTATCCAACAATACTTAAACTTCAAACTTCAAAGACAAGATTTTATTATTCCAAAAAAAAAAGACAAGATTTTATTCATAAAAATATTATATATATATACTTATATATTACTTTAAGTCTTTAACCAATATCATGCTTTCAATTCTTCTCTTGCAAACTTTTCATGTATCATATATTTGCTTCCCTTAACCTGTTCTCAACAAAATTTAAGCTTGTCCGTGGATTTTACTTTCACATGTAACTAACAATAATTACTAAAATATTTATAGATTTATGGAGCACTATCGTTCAACGTCGTTCAAATTTGATATTTCACTTCTACCAAAAATTTTTGATATTTCACTCGTAATTTTAACAATGTCTCATTTTAAAAAGTCAAACAAAAGGAGAATTATCCGTAAAATTCTTCTGAAGATTAAGTGAAAAAAACAAAGGATGGAAAACAATGGTAGAGATCTAGCTAGGAGCACTATCTCATTCCAATGGAGTTAAAGTTAGATATTTTCTATCTCATTCTAATTTTATGAAGTGATGCGAGAAAGTTAGATGTTGATTGGATAAACAAAAGAAATAGGTGAGAAAGCGAAAAGAATCTGATGCCAAAATTGCTCACACTCACCTTCAATGAAAAAGTGGTCCATTGATCTTTGTCTTTGTATAGGTTATCATATTTTGAACTTCCCAAACTTGAATTCTTCTTAAGCGGAATAGCAAATATATGCTTTGTTTTAATTTTTATATATAAAAATATAGAGAAAATATTAAATATTCATATATATTGAAGTATATTTATATTTTATGATTTTTTTTATAGTTATAGATATTAAAAAAATCTTATGAAAATATATTTTATATCAACAAAAATAATTCTTTTATAAAGTTGTTCAGATCTAATATCGAATATGAAGATTTGACGATTTGTAAAGTCTGAGAATAAGGATTAGTTTTATACCTTCTCATATTCGAGTTTCGAAAAGAGGATTATAATATCATATTCATAATATCATCTCTAAACATAGTTGTGTTAAAAATTTTTTTTAAAAAAAGACCAGTATGAAAATGACAATGGATCGAGCTTTATTGGTGAGGAAGCTCACATTATTGCCTCCGATGAAGCCATATTTTTATTTGGGCCCAAATTGATGAGGTGATAATTTTCCATTTCTTTTCCACCAAAAATATTTGCTGTTAAGCCTTACAAATTGGTAACATCAAGAGGCCTAAAGGCCAAACCAAGGTTATTAAAACCAAACCGGACATTGAACCGGTTGAAGCAGCGGTTCAAGGTTCAATGGTTCAACCGGGGTCGGACCGCTGATAAATAAATTAATTAAAAATAATAAAAAATTCTAAATATGATAAAATTCTAATTGTAATAACCATAATTAAGTTGCAAAATATAATCATAATATTAATATATAAATTTAAGTTTTATAAACTAACATGAATTTATATAAATATGATAAATTTTCATAATATTTATCAATATTAATATTGTCATATTGACATTTCATGATTATTTTTTCTATTAAATTTAAATTTGTAATTAGCATTATCTAATATTTGATCCTTAAGTATTAAAAAACTAAAAGAAAATAAAAAAAATAGCATTTTAATATATTATAATTCTATTAAATAAAATTATTTATAAATATAAAAATAAAAACGAAGCAACAGATTAAAAAAACAAGAGTAGATATCAAATGAAAGTTCAGGTGGTAGGTAAGCATCATTTGAATTTTAATTAAAATTTGCAGATTCCAATACTTCCCTACCTTGAAACTTGATAAAAAAAAAAAAGCCAGATTTTTACTTTATGAAAGCATCTTTCAAAACCCTTTCCCCGATGCCATTTTCTCTTTCCTCTTAGATACATGGATTTCTCAAGGTAAAGAATATGAGTAAGTTGTCTTCTTCTTCTTGGCTGATTTTCTGGTTCAAAAAGGTGAGATTTCGTTTTGCAACCGGCTTCTTCTTCTCTTCTTAAAAAGGAATCAACCATTGTTTATTAATTCTTCTTCTTCTTCTTCTTCTTCTTGCGTAGCTAGCTTCTTTTTTTCTAAAGGCTGAGATCAAAAGGCGAAGAGGACTAGAGGATGAGGAATAACCGAATAAAAGAGTTTCATCTGAACCGGCCGAACCCCCCAAACCGCCGGTTCCGGGCGGTTTTGACGGTTCAAAGCCGGTTCGTCCGGTTTTCGAGCGGTTCTCTGCATGTCCGGTTTTTCCTATGACTCGGACCGGATTGAAGGGCGATTCGCGGTCTAACCGGTCGGACTGGCTGGTCCGGTCCAGTTTTAATAACCTTGGGCCAAACAGAAAAACACTAAAAACACTCCAAAAATTCTCGGCTAGAACCCACAACATCATTAAATAAAATCAGCCTAACCACTCAAGAGGATTGGGCCAAAAAAGACATCAGAAATCATCTTCATGTCAAGGCCCGTAAGACAATCAGCCGCACAATTCGCCTCCTGAAACATGTGGGAAACCCTCACCAGCTAGTCTGTCAAACCAAGAGTGGATCATACGAAGCAAAACACTATCATGCCCACTCCCAGAAACAACAGTCCTACCATTAATTAGGTTGACAACAACCAAGGAATCAGAATCAATCTTCACCAAACGAAATTCCATGCCTCACGCCAATCTTAGACCTTCATAGATCCTCTAAAACTTCGCATCTAAAACACTACATCTACCCAAATTCCTTGCAAATCCAACCAAAAATTGAGGAGACAAAATCTTGAGGGACTAAAACAAAATTTAGTTTAGTCTTTACTTTTTGAATTTTGCAAAAATATACCTTATTGTTTCATTTCATATAATAATCATATATTTTATTTTTAAAAAATAAATTATAAATATATTAATAATATTATTTAATAATGATCAAACCAAAAATTACAACTATTTAAGTCAATTTAATTTAAAATAAAGATAAAGCAAGACTAAACTAATATAATAATCCTTTAATTTTAAACTAATATTTTTCTTCTTTTTTCAAAAAAAAAAAAAACAGATATTTCATATTTTGAACCCAAAAAAACAAAAATCAAGTTTTTGTATTAATCAATATCTAAGAGTTCTTCTTTTTTCGTAAATAATAAAATAAATAAATGATCCAATAAATAAAAACTAGCTTCAACTTTCGATAGAAGCAACAAGATCCAATTGACATTTTTGCCGATCGTCGCGAGATCGAAGAAGATGGCATCTCACGGCAACGCGAACGATCCTCGTCAGCCGTCGGCGGCGAAGCCTTACGTGGCTCCGGTGGTTGCACCGCAAGATTTGCCGATCGATTACGCCGGCTTTATCGCCGTCTTGTTTGGCGTCGCCGGCGTCATGTTCAGGGTTCGTAATTCATACTTTTTTGCTTGTTGTTAGTTTATTAATGTGTAGATCTAACAATCTCACACTTTTGAATTTTTTTCTTTCAACCAGTACAAGCTCGGCTCCTGGCTTGCTCTCATATTCTGTGCCCAATCCCTTTCCAACATGAGGAACATGGAAAATGATCTTAAACAAGTTATGATGGCTATGATGTAAGTTCCTGTTGATTCTTGTATTTCTTCTTTGAGCATTAACGTTATTCTCTTAAAATTTTCCTTGAACGATCTATTTGTTAGCCTGTGAAGCACCTAATTTATGCATCCGGTTAGATAAGTCTTCTTTTTTTGAGGGAGGAAAAAAAAATGCTGGGGATTACCTATTGGATTCACCCATTGATGGTAATGGAAAGAGGTCCAAGAATGTCTTCATTTAGCATTTTTGAACCTATGTAATAAGTAAAATCTTAGAACTTTGAAAGAATACAAATTTGCTTCCTGAAGGACGAGGAAGCAATAGACTACATCAGGAAGAAACAGAGGGAAATTAAACAACTTAGATCCCACAGCTCTATCAATGATCTCTTAGAATCACATTAGGGAACTTTGTTTTCTTTTTTCCTCCTCTTTACAACGTTTTTATACTACACGTATGTTCCACATAACCATCAATATTGGGAATAATCTGAAGTAAAAAACTCTAGTGAACTATTTATCCAACCTGGATTCTTTATTTTCTAATAAGTCTCTGAATTCAAGATACAGACAGGTTAAATTTTATAATTTTTTATATTAACTGAGAAATGTTGTAATTAACAAGTAGTGCAGAAAAAGAGGTAGCTTGAATATTGTAGAACAGTTTTTGGGCTTTGAAATTCGTTTCTCATTAAGTTATCTTTGCCAATAATGGTAGATTACTAGATTTCACAACTTATAAATATTTTTACTGATAGATAGTGTCTGATGCAATGCAAAAGGATGAAGTAAAACAAACCTGAGAGATCTGATTTTGGATAGTGGTGGATTGGTTTATGCCAGTTTGCTACAATTCTTGATTGTTAGAGTTGTGAATGCTCCTAGGTTTCTGTTAGGATATTTATCTGGCCTCTTAGAAATTTGGTTGATGCTGAATCAGATGCAGTGATCATTGAGGATAGAAAGTAGTCAGTTCCCATAGGTCATTTTTGAGATGGAATTATGGCTTCTAAGATGGTCGTACTGAATTAATTTTTTGCCTTTTCAAATATATACTTTTTTCTATGCATGCCCATGCCCTAGAGCACTAAGTGTTGTATGCTTGCCGTTCAGCCGTTGATATTAGAGCTTGTAACTGAACTGGCTACTGCTCTTGGACTTTTATTATTGTATACTTTATATTGAATTCTGTTATAGTTTTAACTGAATCCTGTGTATTTTACTAACTGGGGGCTGAAGCCAGGCAGAAGATTTCTGATTGAGTTATTGTATGAAGCTATAAATGATTGATGTTGAGCACTTATTATTGCATGGCATTCATGTTTAAGGAGTTTACTTGCTTCATGCGAGTGTGAAAAGACAGCTGGATTAAGAGTAGGATACTACCATGGTGTTCACTTAGAAATAGGCTGATAATCTATAATGCACGGGTAGGGCTAGGGTATGTCTTGGTACGACAAAATAATTATCCCATGAATTATGGCTATGGCTCTGGGTCTGGACTGTTCAGTTTGGTAGGGAATGAATTGGGGATTTCAGGGTTGAGGGAAGTGGAGAGAGAACAGCACGAGTGAGATACAGTGTGAATGATAGCCATAAGTTCTGATTTAAATCTTCTTTCAGTCTGATTATAAGTCTTTTTAAGTTTATAATCAAACATATTGATTATCGGGTCTCACAAACTAGTGATATGATACTAAAACAAAAAGTCTAAGCCTCAACAAATATTCTTTCTTTAACTAGTTCTTGGTTTGTTTTATAAGATCATACTAAATATTAGATTAATAATAAAATATTATATATGTGATATATTTTTATTATTTTATATAAGTATATTATACAGTACACAATTCTATATTTCTAAAAATTGTTGTATCTCGTGTTTGTACTTAGTGATAATGCAATTATTGAAATCTGTTTTTTCTTTTTCACTGGCTTTGCTTTAACTTAATGTTAGTAAAACTAAAATCTTAATCATACTTCGTATGAATTTAGCTCGACATGTGGTACTTTTTTTTTTTTTACTGCTTTCCATGAGCTTATTGTTAACGTCCTATTGTACTGAAATCATGAGACTTGCATAGAATTTATAAGCAATTAAGCTGTGAGCTTGAGAGTGACAGTAACGTTTACTGTGCTAAGGATGATGATGGTGCACTTACTTTATGTTGCTTCATTCTGCAATTTTGCGGTGTCTGATTTACTTTTTCCCTTTTTAATGTTTGTCTAATAAATTTATGTTCAAATCTGAACTCCAGGTTTTCCATAATGGGATTGTTAACAAACTATTTTGGACCACCTAGACCTGGGAAGCAAAGTTGAGATCTCAAGCTTTTGATCAAAGACGTGACTCTTTTCCAGGGTTGATAGAGAAGTGAATTCCTTGTTACTTTTTTTTTTTTTAAAAAATGATTTGTAGCTTTCTAGTGACTATTATTTCAAGGTACTTTTTACTTCCTGGCAAACGCTGTATTTTCCATTTTGATTTACGAGGCATTAAGAATTAGGGTTAAAGTCTTATCAAATTAAGTCATGTTTAGCTACACTACATAGTTACAACATTAATGTGCTATTCATTCTTAAGTCTCTTTTCTTCAACGAGGATTGGGCAATACTTTATTTACTTATTCAACGATATAAGAGTGGCAGCAGAGAACCGTGAGTTTTCTCATTGTTTACACGAGCTTTTTTTTTTAATATAAGGATAAAATACAAACAGAAGAAAAAATGATAGCCCCAAAAAAGAAACAGAGAAAGACAGGGATGAAATTAAAACAAACAACTGGTATCATTGCATCTAGTATTACTGAATGCAACATCATTCATGTAATCCTCCATCTTCATGTACGAGAATGAACTATCCTTAATGTGAAGACGAGTGCAAGTAGTTGCATAACAAGTAGGCAAGTGATTAATTTTGTTGATAGCATCATTTATTTAACAACAACCTTTTTCTAGAAAGAATAATTTATGTATTATCAAATAACATCTATGTCAACCAAAATTGTCAGCAAGATGGAGTATTAGTCCATAGGATTTCTTTTCAAGAACTTGATCTAAAATCACAGCCAATGCTAAATATTTTAAAATTTTGTACAACCAGTTTTAACGGAGAAACTGACTTCGAATCAGATTGCTCTAGCAAAATCACAGGAAAGGAAAGTATAATCCATTGAATTGGCATATGTGGAAAAGTAAAATTGAAAAAAATTGGCATGAACGGTTTAGGGAGAGAAAAAATTCTTAATCACTGTGAGATTGCTCAGAGTTTTGTCTTTTAGTTTTCTTTTGAGATTGCGCAAGAGGGTGGTGGTTGGAGTTGGAGTGAGAAAGCCAGTTCATTAAAAATAACATTTTATTGGTTAGATTGATTTTTGACAAAAGTACTAATTTCGTCTCTAAATTTTACACAAATTGTCAATTTTGTTCCCAATTTTTTTTTTTCGTCAATTTCGTTCTTAATGTTTCACATTTTGGTTAATTTTATCATTTGCTCTTACTTTAGCCAATTATTATTGACAGAGTCTACGTGACTATTGATATATAATGTAAAATTGATAGAAAAAGAAACTCAAATCTTAACACAGATTGAAAAATAAGATACACTATGTCATTAATTTATTAAAAGAAGTTAGTCAAAGGATAAAATTGACTAAAATATGAAATATTGGGACGTAATTGACAGCAAAAGAAGATTGGGGACGAAATTTACAGTTGGTGTAAAGTTTGGGGATGAAATAGTATTTCTGCCTAAATTCTAATTAGCTATGAACTGATTTTATTTTCTATAGTTGGTGTATATATATATAATTACGAGTAAGATCAAGAGTTCCTAAATTAATGGAAAGTTCTAAATATATAGATGTTGTAATAGAAAAATGAAATCTTAAAGAATAATGAATGAGACATTTGAGGGAGAGATTTGGTAGTAAATGTTGCTAAACTAGGAGCGTGATTTGTTTCTAGTATCATGGGGAGCTAATATGCTAAATTGGAGAGATACTGATTGAAGGCTAACCTGACAATTGGTTTGGTGAGGACATCATCTACTTGTTCAACCAAGTGGAGATGTTTAACTTAAATCTTGTCACTTTGAACGAAGTGGGAATCAATAACATGTTTCATTCGACAACGTATTTTAGGATTGGTCAAGAGTTCCAATGGTGCTTTAATTTCAGACATTAAGATTTGTCAGCTAGTTTAGTTATGATGTTGCAACAACTACTGCATGATATTCAACAATTTCAGACATTAGATTCAAGAATTTGTCAGCTAGTTTAGTTATGAGGTCGTTTGGATCACTTAACCAATATTACCCATTGTCTTGAATGACAAAACTGACAAAACAGATATGCACGCAAATGTATTCAGAATTAGTTGAAATGGAATTGTACATCCTGGTTTACTCTTTCTGGGTCTTCTAAATTGAGCACCTAAGTAGACCCATCTGAATTGTACATCATACATTATTTATCAGCTAAATGTTTTTCACATCTTAAAGGAAAAATCCGCGAGACACAGATCTTGTTCTCAATGACCCTTATAGGATTCTAATCTTCTTCATCAAAGTCAGAATCCTCAGTAGCTTCAGCATCCTCGTCGTCATCATCATCAGTTTCATTATCACTATCACTCACAACATATGTTGTTTGCTTGCGATTAGCCCTCTGAGGTCTAGCTCTTGCTGCTACTGGTGCAATGTCAACCACGTCATCTTCACTTTCAGTTTCATCATCTTTGTTAGCTACCTTGGCCAGCAAGGAACCACTCTTCTTGTTAAATGGGGACGCCCTCATCTTCCTCACTTTCTTCTCCGGCGAAATCCCGGCATTTTCTGCAGCCGGCTTCAAAATTTCTGTAATTAATTTCTGACCCACCATCTGAGATTGCTTGCTGGCTGTTACACCTCTCTTCCTAGCGGCTGCAGGCTGCTTCTTGGCTCCTCCATTCTGAGCAGCAGCAGCAGCAGGTTTCCTACCTCGCTTCTTTTTTTCAGTTTCTGGGGCAGACTTCTGCAACTCAAAATCGTCGTTGTCATCATCAGCAACAACATTTTCATTATCACTATCAGAACTATCCAAAACTGTAACAGTTGAGGATTTCTTTTTTGCAGCAGCGGCCCTTTTTCCATATTCTTTCTTCCCAGCAGCAGGCACATGGGGTTGTCCTTCAGTTTCCATGACTGTACACAAGCAGATGATTAGATTAGTTTCATCATCTTTGTAAGTTGAGTGTTATTAAAAATCTCTAAGAAAGAAAACAATATCATAGTACTAGCGATCTTAAAGAACTAACTCCTATTTGCTTTCATTTAAGAAAGTGAAAGTTGATTAAGAAAGTGCGAGTTGATTAATTCAGCAATAACCAGCAGAAAAGAAATCATCACCGATGATAGTGCCTCGCCATTCTACGCACTAAAGTAATCAATATGAACTATTGAAAAATGAAATGATAGAGGATATAAGGAAAATTGGTAATAAATTGTTCTTCTGGCCAAAAAAAAAAAAGAGGATATAAGGAAAACATGAAGGGAACATAACAATTTCCTTCATCATTACATGCAATCTTCATTACTGAAAATGTTATTCATTTTCAAGATCCTCCATTCATAGTAACCCTATTCATTACGAAATGAATGAAATTACAATTATTATAATTATAATATACAGCACTTAAGGTCCTAAATTGAATTGAAAATTACAAAAAGTGAATGAGCAGAGCACACTGTATTTATATGATAGGTCATAGGACCAAGAAATAGAGTAAAAAGAGAGACACTACTAGAGAGAAACTTCATAGTCAAGACAAAAAAACAAAGGAAAAGAAAAAACGAGGAAGTGCAACTTTCTATTGCTAGAAGAAATAAAGGTGACATAATTATGTAGAAGTCTCCAAATTTGAAACCCAGTTTTTTTTTTTTCTGGACTTAAATTATATATATTCAACAAAATTAGATTAAGAAACCCTCACTCTTCAGATACCTACATATAGACCCAATTGTAGAGTACTTTGCACCCGAGAACCATATATAATTTTACTATTCTACAAGACCTACAACGATATTCCTAATCCTAAGCAATTTGCTTACATCCTCTGAATCAGTTATATTTGCTTCAAAAACAGAGAATTAAGTCCATATTATGTTCAACCCTTTTAATAGACACGTACAATAGCATTACTTAAATTAATTACCTAAACACAGTAAATATATATCCGTCCTTCTTAATTAGCTAAAAGAAAAAGCAATAAATTAACAGTACCAATTGAGCAGAGGTCAATTATTGTTATTATTTATTTTGTTAATTGTGATTACTGATTACGGTGTGATTCAAGTTGCTTTCTTACTCTTTTCCTAGTTCAATGATAAAGAATAATAATGTGACTGACGTCCTGATATGAATTATTATTTACCTGCATATTTATCACCAGATCCAAGGTTATATGCCGCAAGGCGTTCTTGAAGGGACAACATTTCTTCTTCATCATCCTCTTTCTTGGCCTTAGTAGCACCTTTCCTGCCACCTCCTCTGCCTTTCGGTTTAGCAATCTCAGCTGGTTTCTCTGATGATGCAAATCGAGCAAAACAAATATCAAAATTCTGTGGTACCCAAAATAGCCTTAAAATGTTCAAAACCTCCCTAAACTTTGAAAAGAAACAAAAAAATCTCAAACGTTTGATTTTGTGCAAAGATTCCTTTTATTAAGATTTTCAAAAAACTCAAACTTTTATTATTATAATTATATGATGGTTGTCACATCTCACTTCAATTCAAAATTAAAATTAACTAATGTAATTAATATTAATAGTAGTTAAAAATAAAAAAAATTATTTTCTTAATAAAAAATTTAACAATAGGAATTATTTGCACAAAATTTGAAATATATGGATATCTTCACTTTTCAAAAATCAGGAGGTTTATGCAATTTAACCTAAACAAAAATACTAACAATCTTGACTTACCAACTTCCATTGAAGAATTTGATGTCTCAGGTTCAACAACCTTGTTGTTTTTTCGTGGTGGCTTCTTAGGTGCTGCTTTTGTTGCAAGAGCCCGACCCCCAGTCCTTTTACTTGCTTGACTTGATCTCTTTCTCTCCTCCTCTGCCTCTTTGCTATCAAGTTCCTGAAAATCATGCACAATAATAACAAATGATACACTAAACTCTTTCATTCAAATACAACTTGACAAATGAAGGGTTTTTGTTATTGTCTCCTACATCAAGCTTCTTTTCAAGCTCATCCAGATCAGTCATCCACATAGATGTTGGAGGTGTGGCTTTCAATATCTCAAACTCCCTAGTCTTTTCCTCTTTCTCATTCAGTAGTTTCTTAACACTTTCAACTGTCAAAGTTCCAATTGACATTGATAACAAATATTCGTAGTCACCAACTCTGGCTGCTTCAGCATTTTCGTGCTCTCTAGTACTGTCATCATTTTCTTGCTCCTCTGAATTGTCGTCATTTGCTCCAGCCACTTGTGGTTCTGCTGATTTACCTTTCCTTGGCATTGGAGTGAAACCTTTCTGCTTTAGCTCAATCAATAAATCAGCTTTCTTCCTGTTGCTAACAACAATATCTCCACTCACAACCCCCAATATAAACCTGGCTTTGTTGTCCAACACCAACAAAAGTCGCTCAAGATTTTCCAACTTATGTTTCTACATGAACCCAAACAAACTTCTTGTTAAGTTCTTCACTAAAAGCTTCAATATAACAAAGAAATTCCCGTGATCATAATAATAACTTACCTTTCTCCTCTCATAATACTCCAGCCTTAGCGGAAAGAATTCCTCGAGAACTGCATAAATGAACACAAAAACAATAAGTACATGGGAACCAAAAAATACAAAATTATCCCAAATAATTTCCATGTTCTGAAGGTTTTATACTTTGTTCAGGGTTGTCATATTTCTTGATCTTCCCTTCTGCATCAAAGAGATGCATGTTGCTTGTGCTGATAGTACTAGTTAGTTTAAACTTCTTTAGCAGGCCCTCTTGCATAATAGCCGTTATCTTGTCCTGTTTCAATCTAACCAGTATATCTATAGTTGCATCATCACCATTCTGCCTGAAATCCTGCAAAAGAGTCATATCCACGTGAATATAAGAAATGAAACAGCTCAATTATTGTTGATATATCCAAGTAATGAAGCACAAAAGCTTCCAAAAATCATCTAACTTCATACACTCCCAAAATGTTTTTATGTTAATGTCCACACTACCTCGTGTCCAGTCAACTAAAACTGTTTTACTAAAAGATATTTTTATTTTTTATGTTGAAACTTGAAAATGACTGAGGGTATGCCATATACATCAAGGTTTGTCAGGCCAATATATATATGTATACCTTCAGGTTTGAAAATAGAAATGACAGAAAACTACCTTCAAATTGAAAGGATTCAGGGTGCATTTAATAAATAATGTTTACTTAGAAAAGCTATTTTCTAATGAATGCTTTTTTGGGAATTTTATTTTTGTAAATGTTCTCCTTGCAACGATGAACTCGTTGCTTCTTCAACTAATAGCTTATAGCTTGTTACCACCAAAAAAAAAATTTGTCAGTATGTATAAGAAGCTAGTTAGTGGTCAAAACTGTAACTTTCTAACAATAAAATTTAGAATCAGCTACAGTAAGAAAATGCCATATTACATATTCTCATAGCAGTTTACATAGAAAGTTTTAAGCAAACACGAATAATAAAAGTTAAGTGCATAAATATATATAGAAGTATGTTTCGCTAGATGGGATAGCAAGAGAAAGAAAAAAAAATTAACGAAAATGAAAACAGCTGTAGCTCTGCAGTGTCAGATCATGAGCACTTGATGCAAATATCAAGACATTCAACAACAGATAAATAATTAAGTTTAAGACATTCACCAGATGGAAAAAACAAATAAAATAAAAGCATTAAGCAAAGAGTGAACTTGATTAGAAAGCATTAAAAAGATAGAAGAAATAGCTCAACTTATTGTTGATATGTCCAAGTAATGAAGCACAAAAACTTCCAAAAAGCATCTAACTTTATACACTCCAAAATTGTATTCATGTTAATGTCCCCACTACCTCGTGTCCAGTCAACTAACCTCAATGAGAATATCCTTGGCATTAGGTGTTCCATCAGTGACTGATTCAAGGAACTGCTTATAATCTTGAGTCCACCTTCGGATAGGTAGCTCTGTAATCCTGAAAGTTTGCTCATCTACTTCCTCTATCGTACCATTGACCACATAGCCACCTTCTTTGGCACTTTTATCGACACTTCCTTTAAATCCTTTGTACCATGGATCCATTGGTACTACTTCCTCACCATTCAACAATCGCCTAACATTGGCAATAATCTCTCTTGGATTATAATTAGGAATAAAGGAACTCCATCCGGTGCCAATTCCTTCACTACCATTGACAAGAACCATAGGAATAACTGGCATGTACCTGCATGAGAAGACAAAGATAGAATGATTAAGCCATATCTATCAAGCATACGAGAGGATTCCTTTCAGAAACCAAAAAAGTAATGTTTTTGGAATATAGAGAGAGAACAATACCAATTTGGTTCAATAGATTTCCCATCCTCATTGAGATAATCAAGAAGCTTATCATCATCCTCTGAGAAGAGACACCTAGTAATAGGGCTCAGTTCAGTATATATGTATCTAGCACTCGCATGATCTTTGCCACCCTGTTACACAACATTGCACATTAAAATACAGCATATCAAGCTAAAACAAGTCCATAGAGACTAGAGCAAGAGTGACATCTGATTTTAGACAAATGCCTCACCATATTACGAGTACCAAATTGACCATTTGGTTTAAGAAGGTTGATGTTGTTACTGCCCACAAAATCTTGTGCCATATTAATGATAGTGCTAGAAAGACTTTGTTCCCCATGGTGGTAAGCCGAGTGCTCAGACACATAACCAATAAACTGGCCAACTTTAATTTCTTTGAACAACTTTTTCTTAAATGAGCAAAACAGAATCTTTCTCTGACCAGGCTTTAGGCCATCAATCATTGAAGGAATGGACCTTTGAAGATCGGCCCTAGAGAACAGAATAAGCTCTTTGTTCACGAAGTCTCTGTAGTTTATATACTTTTCCATATGATCACGACAAGTACCAGGCTGCAAGAATAAAATATGGCAAACGTCATTACAAAATACTCCCTTGATATGCACAGCATTAATGATTTATAGTAACTTATCAAACCTCGAAGTTACGTATCCAAGTCTTCCTATCTTCTGCTTTCTTCTTACTAAATGCCAACTCAATTGCGCTCCCATCGTGGTCATCTTCCCAGACAAAGTCCTTCCTATGCTTATCAAGATCTCTGAAGTACTCTCTTCCTTCCTGAGGAGAACTTGTTCCCAAACCCTAGAGGACCGGAAGCAGATCAGTGAAACCATTTGGAGATATTCTAGAAAATAATGGGGCTTTTGTGATTATATCATCGGACAACAAACCTTATAGTACTTTATCTTCCACCCATTTGCATTGTTCCCCAAGCTTTCTTTCCATTGTTCGAACTCTGGCATGGAATAAAATGGTAATTTTGTCCCGTTTGAGTGAAAAGCCTGTGGAAATTTGATAAAACAAGAAACTTAATAACCAAATCAATATAATGCTCTCATCAATACTATGTGCTTCTAATTAACCTAGAATACCAACCTTTATAATTGGAGTGGTAAATTCAACCATGAAAGATGGAACTTTTAGCAATGATGGCCAGAAGGAATGAATGAAGTTTATCAGAAGCCCTTTGATGTGGGAACCATCATGATCCTGAATCCATGAAAGTTAATCATTTATAATCCCAACAATCAACAATACCATATAAAATTAAATGATTGTGCCTAATGAAATTCCCTAGATTTTGTGGTCCAAAAACAAAAGCGAAATTCAAAGATTTAAATTAAAGCAGCTGACCTGATCAGCCATTATCATCAAATGACCATATCTCAAAGATTTGACATTCGTATACTCCTTGTTCTGCTGTAGCCCAAGAATTTTCTTGATATTTTGAATTTCTTCGTTCTCAAGTATTTGTTTACTGCTTGCTTCCCGTACATTGAGCAACTTGCCTCTCAGTGGAAAAACACCATAGTGGTCACGTCCCACAACAGAGAGCCCAGCCATCTTCATATAAGCTAAATTATGTCAGAATCTTAAAAAATGGAGTGACTTAATCAAAGACCACAGTAATTATGAAGCAGAGCAACTTACTGCAAGAGCCTTTGCAGAATCTCCTTCAGTCAATATCAAGGTACATTTGTCAGAATTCCTTCCACCGGCATCATTGGCATCCTCTAGCTTTACAATACCACGCACTCTCTGAGTCTTAGTTCCATCAGATTTCTTCAAATCTTTGCTTTGCTTAAAATCAGCCCAAGATAGGAGAGTGTCCATTATTCCAGAATTTGAAACTGCATATAGTATGGCATATCAGAGTAAGACACCCATTCTCATTAGTTTAATAATATAATATATATATATATATAATAAACCATTTAGCATGACACACCTTCCTTCAGTATTGATTCTGGAACATCACATTTGGAACCAAAACTATTTTGGCGAGTGGTAAGAGTTTCTTTAGTTTGAGAATCAAAAGCAGGGTTGTCAATTAGAGCATTTACAAAAACCCATAAATGATTCTTCACATTGTGAGCTTTGACGTTAGCATCCTTTTTCTTCTTGTTTACTTTGTTCATCACATAGGTTGTGATCTGATTGGTAACATAATCAACATGCGTTCCCCCCTTGATTGTAGCAATGGAGTTCACAAAGCTCACCTGACAACAACCAATTCTTAGTATGAGGAAAAGGAATATGAATCACAATGAATTAACTTGTTATCTTAAGTATGTTATCCAATTACCTGTTGAAATTGTCCATCACTTAAACTCACACATATCTCCCACCTTTCGCCAATTTTTGCATGAATCCTAAAAATATAACAAAGCAAAGTGAGTGTGATAAGAAAGTAAAAGATCATACTAATTCTCAAAACTATACTTAACAAAACATACCTTGGAAGTGGTACCGGTTTGGATGTCTCAGCAGACTTGAGATACAGATCAGCGTAATCACGGAATGATTTTAATTTAATCAACTGCCCATTAAGTTCAACCTTCACAGTCTTTCCGAAACATCCAGCTAAGTCCACGACTCGCTTCTTCATCAAAGCCACAACATCTTCTTCCAGATAGCTCATCTTAAACTTTTCCAAGTCAGGCTTGAAGGAAACTTTGGTCCAGTTCTCACCCTGTTTGCATTTTGTAATGGCAGGCTCTGATTTCTTCCCCATGTTGTTGGAGAATACCTTTCAACAGAAACAAAGAATTAATTCTACTAGTAATAAGCTTACTAATGATTCCTATTTGCTCAGTTACGGTCACTCCAAACTCCAAAGCTTTTATACAAAATCAAAATTATGCATAGCAATAATAAACCATAAGCCTATATATTAATTTAAATTTTATAAACAATATCAATGCAAAGACATGTTGTTGGAGAATACCTTTCAACAGAAACAGACAATTAATTATACTAGTAATAAGCTCACTAATGATCCCTATTTACTCAGTTACGGTCACTCCAAACTCCAAAGCTTTTATACAATCAAATTATGCATAGCAACAATAAACCATAAGCGAATATATTAATTTAAATTTTATAAACAATACCAATGCAAATATATGTTGTTGGAGAATACCTTTCAACAGAAACAGACTTAAATTTTATAAATAATATCAATGCAAAGACATGTTGTTGGAGAATACATTTCAATAGAAACAGACAATTAATTCTACTAGTAATAAGCTCACTAATTATCCCTATTTGCTCACTAATCTCTGTTTGGGCTGTAGCACCCATAGCCCATAATAATTACCTCTGAGCCTTTTAGTGATAACTTTTTGGAGTTGGGTTTGCCCAAAATAAATGGGCCGAGATATGCAAATATTCTGGAAAGGAAAATGTTGAAAGCAAGCATTGATGGACAGAAACTAAAATATCAAGACATTCAACACTAGATGGGGTAGCAAAAGAAAAAAAAAAAAAATGAAAACAGCTGTAGCTCTGAAAAACTAAAATATCATGAGCACTTGATGCAAAAATCAAGACATTCAACAACAGATAAATAATTAAGTTTAAAATTCTTTAATTAGATACCAGCTGGGCTCAGATTTGTACATCCCATGCTGCTTTTATTATTGTTCTTTTTTTTAATTTCCTTCTCACATTTTCTCATGTTCTTGCTCTCGCATGATCGCACCACATCATAAAGCTAACCTCATAATTAAGCAGTCTCAGTATCTTGGAACTTTCCATAGGTTTTTGGGCTCAGGTTGAACCAGAAAATACATATAAAATAAAAGCATTAAGCAAAGAATGAACTTGATTAGAAAACATTAAAAAGATCGAAGAAAAATCATATAGTAGAAGCATCATTATAGATTCAGATTCTAGAATGCTCATGGCCATAATGTACAACATAAGATAATAATCTACTTCCCTCATGAAGTTTCAGAGAACAAGATCAAGTCTCACATTTAGTCATAATCTGTAGGACAACTTTGAGGGTAATTAAGGTTTAGACACTGTACATGTTCACCAAACTGGCATCTGAAATAAATTCATCAGCACCACCAAGTGGGTAGATAGTTGATCTAGTTTAATGAAACCACGGTACATATTTGATAGTAGAATTTTATTGTCCTTGTGATCCTATTGGACTCCGATGAAATTAATCTTTATTTAAGTTATAATAAATAGACAAGTAGTAAGTTCATAACCCCCC
>QANZ01010880.1:0-33335 GCA_003254925.1 Chamaecrista fasciculata
TAAAATGATTGGCCCTAGGGCACAATCTCCAACACCACCCTCATGCCATGTTATCCTAATATTGGAGAATTTAATAAATCAATAATCCCCTAACTTTTAGGAAGCTTATTTATTTTATTATTCCCTACTATTTTAAACAAGAATTTAATTGTAAATAGATTAATCAAATTAAATATTTAACAATTAATATATTTAAACTTGTCTAACAAATTTAAATATCATAAATGTAGATATTATTTAAGACAAGACTTCATGTCCTAAGACATTCAACTTTGTCTTAAATCGTGTCACTAAAGTGACTCACGAATTAACCCTAATTCGTGTCCCATTTTCGTGTCTTGATCCTGCTCGTGTGTGACCCAGCAGGCCTCACGTGAAGTTGGCAGCAAGCCATCTTTATGACTCACAAGTCGAGAGCGGACTCTAGCAAGCCATCACGACTACCCAAAACACGTGAGTTATCATTTTAACAAAAACCGATTTAACCTTAGTACCACCTTGTTATAATCCCTATTGTCACACGATATTTTGGTCATGGATAAGGCATGGGAAAATCATCCTTATTCCAAACCACAACTTTCTCGATTCCTTGAGTTAGTCGTATTTCCCTGTGTAGCCACACATTCCTTGGACAGACTCATCGAGGGGCCCAGTTAAATATCTCTCATCTTAATGAGGGACAAAATTCCTTCTTGGTCAACCACATTCCTCAGCACGGTAAACAACCAAACCCGTACCTAGCCTGTATGGCTACCCTGTTACGGGCAACGTTGGACTAGGCCAAAGTTCGACATCTACAACGCCGGAATAGTCAAGACCTCAAGTCTAAGGGCATCGTGACAGGTGTACAGGAGAGACTAGCTTATGATTAAACCCATGCAGGACTCTCTAGGTCGATCCAGCAATTTGTAACCCATTACATAATTGCACCATGACTCTCGAGAAGCATCACATGCGTGTATCTCTATACAACGAGGTCATGCTGGTCTTGGTTCATTCACGTTCCCACGAGAATAATCGACCAGGGACAGTTTAGACTAATTATCACATAATTAATCAAGGACTGTTATCACAGTAAACATGCTAATAATATGATAACGACATAATTTATCAATTATAAATTAATCAAAATAATATGTTCAAACAAACATATATATATATAATGATTGGCCCTAGGGCACAATCTCCATCAAAAGTAACATACCAATGAAGTTAATCTTTGTTGGAAATAATTTAAGTCAGGTAACAATGAAGTTACCTTAGCTCCAGTTAGTTGACCATGAACTAACAAATGTTTTCAAAAACTTCTTTGTAGACTATATTATTAGTGACTCTTCAAGGCAAGCTATCTTTGTCATGAATAAGGATTTTTAAACTCTTTTTACTTTTCACTCTTCATATTGCAACATATAGTTGCCTAAGAGTGAAAATTGGTTTAGGAAGATAAAGACCAACATTTTCCAGTGATTGGCCTTGACTTTTATTAATTGTCATGGCATATGAAACAGTTAAAGGAAACTGTTGTCTTTGAAGCCTAAATGGTTGTTTTGTGTCTGATGGACTCAACTTCATGCGGGGAATAAAAACTTGTTGGCCAAGGTTATTGTTGTTCATCACTGTTGCTCCAATCACATGGGAGCCTGACTAGGTTACAATTAACCGAGTCCCATTACAAAGACCCGAAGATTGGTCAATATTTCTCAATAGCATAACTGGAACACCAATCTTTAGACACAGTTTGTGATTTGGAAGTCCAGAACATTTGATGTTGTTTAGAAATTCAGTTTTGTACAAAGAATGTTGCAGATTGTCATCATCAATTGGTTTGCAAACTGAACCAGAACTAAGATATGTTGTTTCAGACCTAGGAATTTGAGATAAAATGAAGTCATTGATTTTCTAAACTGCTTCTAATGTCGGAGCAAGAATTGCTCTATCTTTTAAAAATTGAGGATCTTTAAAATTCTGTTACAAGTTAGGAAATGTATTTGACACAATAGAATCCAATGGATTTGTGTAATTCTTTAGTAACAAATCTTCTGAAATTTCAATTTCATCCTCTCCATCGTTTAGTTCATTTAATTTTCCATCACCAACTTTTAAAATCCACTCAGCGAACTTTTTCAAATCTTCTGCACTTTGAGATGTATCTATTAAGTTCAATCTCATATTCTTTGATAAAGTCAACACTTAATAGTAATCCCATATATAAGAGGAATTCAATGAATGATGTACAATGTCAGATTTTGATCCTTTAGGAATTACAGGAAGGATTTTCCTAAAATCTCCACCAAACACTATGATTTTTCCTCCAAATGGGAGGTGTTCACTATTTGGATTATCTACACGAAGCAAATTACGAAAATTTTGATCAACAGCTTCAAAGAATTGCTTCTAATTAATTCACTAAGCGGAGATCCTTGTTTGATATTGCAGGTTGATTCGTCAAATATTTGCAAATGAATGCTGAATTGAGAGTGAGCACTTAGGCCTCCAGGAAGTAGAAGTGATGCAATAACACCTGAAGCAACATTTAATACAATTTGTCCACGTGCTCTGATAGTTGCTGATAAAGCCTTCCAAACATATGTCTTTCCTATTCCTTCGAAGCCATTTTGGAAGAATACCTTAGAGGTGTTGTGATTGACAGATTCCATTATTGTGTCAAATGCAGACTTTTGTTCTTTTGTCATATTCTTGGAGCATAATATTTTAAACTTTTTCCCTTGATGCAGAGTAGCTTCTCAATTTCCATTAAGGAAAACTTTTTTTTTTCTGGTCATCAGTGAGATCTATATCTGTATGTACAGAATAAATAGATAACAAAATTAATATAAATAAAAAAATATTTGCTCTTTATGGGCCCACTTTATATATAATATTACTATATGTCGATGGATGAATCAAAAGATGCAGCATTTGTTTTCGACCAGTTTGTAAAAGTAGTACAATTTTATTTATGCTGAGGTGGGTTGTAATATGATAGAAATGATTTATAAAAGATTGTGAACCTATAATCTAAACAGTTGAGTTTGCAGAACTAAGATAACTATAAAGGTTGAATAACTCTTATTCCAATGCATTATACATTATTCACATGCATCACAAACTTCAACTGATGAATCAAATTAGGTATCTGATGGAAGATATAACAAGGTTACCTACAAATAACTTTAAGTAACTCAGCCACACTGATACCCAACATACAATCTCTTTAAAATTATGCAAATCCACAAAAAAATAATCTGAAACGTAAATAGATTAATTACCATGTAGTTGAAGTCCAGTGCAACATTGGTAGCTAATATCATCACATAGCAGGTGTCATGTCTTATTCCAGAAAACATCTGGGCTTGCCAATGTATTGCTAAGAAGCATTGTAACAAAAAGTTTTCTCAAATATGATGTAGAAGTCCAAGTGGATGCCTCATTGATTGCTTCAATAAACTCTTTATCATGATCAATCAATCCTAATGCAAAGCAAGCTTCCTTGAATGATGGATATAGGACCCCATTAATTTTTCTGATGTCTTCATAACATTTAGCTCTCTTTATCTTATTAAGCAAAATTCTGAGGTAAAAGGCCTCACCAAAGTTTGGTGGAACATTATGTAATCTTCCTAATGGAAATTCTTGCTTTCTTGATTCCCACTTGTGAAGTTGATGCTTGTAAACAAATTTCATGGGGAAATTAGCAAATGTGAGTTCTTTGGCATCAGGATACTGATCATTGGCTTTCATTCATGCTTTGAACATTGTTTCTTTCACTTGATGTTTACTAACGACTATATCCAGACCTTCTCCATCTTCATATACAACCACTTGTTGATTTGGAAGGTGGAAACTGAGTCCTTCAACTGAAGGTTGTCTGTAATGAATATCAAACATGTAAATCATCCAAACTACTTCACATGCTGAAATGTATCTACAGTCACAATATGCCTTAATTTCATAAACATATGTGGATTATACAATGCAGCAATCACCCTATCATTCCCTTTATTAACATACTTAAATAAGTACTTGATGGATCTTGACTGGTTACACCATTCCACATTGATGTGTGCCTGCTATTTCATCAACATATGTGGATTATAGGTAACTACATATCTGTTATCTAATTTTACACCATTCTTTAAAATAGTTCTACCATTGTTACGTCTTCTATATATTGGGAATCCATCTTCATCAACCTTGGTTCTTGCAACAAACCTCTTTGGAAACTTCTTGGTGCATTTTCCATCACTCATGCAAGGTGATGGCTGATTTGCAAAGCCGCATGGTCCATGGATCATGAAGTTTTCTACATTCTTGTGCAACACTGGATTTAATTGCTTGTCAGGAATTTCGGCACAGATAATCCGATCAATGTCTTCTGCAGTTGGGAATTTTTCCTCTGGATATAGAAACAAAAGGATGTGTGCGTGTGGTAGCTCACGTTTTTGAAATTCCACAGTATAAAAAACTAGTAATTAAAGATAAGAAATGTTAGCTCAATGACCAAGAGGTCTCCATGATAATGATATTTGACTCTTTCCAAAATAAGATTGAAAAGTCAGCAGTAGATGAAATTGACACCAAAATATAATAGATTGGTTCATTAAACAATAGATATAATCAAATATTAAGGCAAATTATTCAATTAAACAGAATATATAGTTTAGTTCATTAAAAAATAGGGTTAATCAAATATTAAGGCAAATAATTCAATTAAATAGAATATATCTTACATGCTTTAACATGACCGAATAAGTCATTCTTCAAGTCTTTCATTAAGTGTCCCAACTTGATCTTGAAGACTCTTGAGAGGATATCTGGTCTATCCTCTGGTCAGAGGTCTCTACTTTGCACAAATCGTAGAATCTCAGGCCAGTTTGGGTTGCATGTGAAAGTGATCAACAAATCTAGACACCCAGCCCATTTGCAAATTCTCATTACATCTAAGAAATTCTGCCCTGTGTATCTACTTCCTCCAGTGAAGATTGAGGGAAGAAAAATCGATTTTCCCAGAGAGGATGCAATTCTATCACCCCGAACAAGTACATCAGTTAAGCAACTATAAAGTTCAGATCTAAGTTGCTTTTGATTCAGTCGGAAGAACAACAAACGTTGGACCTCATTCATTGTATATCCATCAACAATGAACTGTTGAAGCAATCTTCTCCAATATAACAAAATTGAATAGTTAGTATCACGTTCTTGAAGTCTATATGCAAAGAATTCTCGCATTGTTAGTCTCGTTCTTTGTGACAAATTACATTGATATCGAATGTCTTCTCTATACCCATCTTCACCATATATGAATATTATGGGGTAGTGCATTGGAAAGTATGATTGATGTAATTCTGATATACGCGACAAAAATCATTGTGTTTGTTCAATGATATCTCGATTACCACTATTGATGTCAATGTCACCTAAAACTAATGCTGCCACTTCAGATATTGTAGGAAGATTATAAGTTCTTCCGTCACAATTTCGTCTAGTAATGAGTCGAAGCTTTCAGTTCTTGATGGTTGTTATCTCTGAGCATCTGACTTGTCATTCGAAATGCTTTGGCAAATGGATTAAAATGATCAAGTATGTTTTTCAACTTAGAAACAATCTCTTCGTCTAATTCGCCACTCCCTACTAATGATGAGTTGTAGAAGATACAAATAATTACATGCTAAAAATTTGGACTATATCTAAATCTAAATAATTGCATTAACTTTTTTAAAAGATAAAGTAGTTTCCTAATAGTTGAAGGTTGATTTTGAACTTCATTTTCAGTGTCATATATGTACAGTTAAGCAAATTTCGGAGCTTGTCCCTCAACTGGAAGCAAGCTACCCAAAAGGTGGTAATTTTCACCATGAGGCCTAAATAAATAAGGCCCTCTTGCATCAGTGACAGTTCAATCAACTCTGCCCCCCACGAATGTGAAAGAAAACATCATATTATAGGCTCTTATGTTATCCAGGAAATGTTTCCTCTTTGGATTTGTAGCATAAAAAACTAACTCTTTAAGGTAGGCAAGAGGTTCGTTCATCTCAGGCAGAGTAACTTTTCCACATCCACAACACAGAAGAAACTTTGGGCTTAATGAATTATGTTGCTTCCTAACTCGTTCGTCCGGCCAAAGTTTAGTCCCACAAAATGGGTATACACATGTAGGATCTCCAATGTCACGATAATCTAAAACAATAAGATAGAAAATACAAATTTAAGACTGTAAACTAAAAATTTAAACATAATTTGATGAGAAAGACCAGGTTTTTTTACCTATGACAGGGTATACTTCACTCTCAGAATGTAACATATGGTTGATTTCAGAATCATTGTTTCCAATAGAATCTATAGAGAAATGTCATTCAGAAATGTGGAATCATACTAACATAACTTGCTAACTATATGATCTTTACACCAAATTACCTGGAAGAACATGAACTTGAGAATGTGCACTGTCGTCATGAACATTTACGATGCTCTCCACACTTGTGTATGCCAGCTGACTGGCGTGATTTATAGCCTGGAAGTCTTGACTATTAGGTGTAGATTGAACACATTTGATGTTTGGGGATTCAGTATCTGTAAGTGTATAAATCACAAAAAATGAAACAACATAAGATAGGTTAATAATTTAAAAGTTAAACCATGTATAAATAGGTGTCATTTGAGTGGAATGCGATTTTCATCATTAACAGTTAAATTATAAAAAAGTTGAACATTAAAAGGAGTGCACTGTGTTGCATGACATCTAAAACTATTTCATTGATTACCTATTTTATACGACGAGACAGTAGAAAGTAAAGTGGACCAATTAGTCAACAGTATTGAAAGGTTAGTAATTAGACAACAGTACTGCACCATCATACAAAGATGATAAAATGGGAGAAATTGAAAAAACTCTGAGGTGTCATTTGCAGATGACAAATACATACCTATATTTGGTGGATTGAGGACAATACTCCTATTTAGATGTGAAGTAGTTCAAACTAAGAGTGGAATCCTAAGTGAACATTGCTGTAAAGAATCACTCAATCTCGTGACAGAGGAAGTCGAGCAATTTTCATTACCAGTAGATAAATTAGTAGTATAAAGTACATTAGAAGGATTGCAGACTGTTGCTGGAAAAAAAAAACTCATTCATTCCCATTTTTTATATTTTGACTTTAATCAACAAAAAGTTGAAATTATAGGGAAACATGGAAAACCATATATACCAGTATTTTTCATCCTTTAAACTCACTTGTGTGATTGGATGATCCTCCTTTTCCGTCTTGTTTCGCTTGTACTCACATGAGACCTATTCAGTTGTGTAGTAGTCAAGTGTGAGAGTGGTCCTAGGTGAGCATCGGTGTAAGGAACCACTTACTCTCATGAAAGAGAATGTCGAGCAATTTCCATCACCAATAGATGAATTACTAGTAGGTTGCACATTAGAAGGACTTCACTCTGATGTTGGCCAAAACAAGTATATATAAAGAACTAAATGGAAAATAGAATTTAGGCAAAAGTAGTGCACAACAAAAAGATGGGGGAATGAGAGTAATTAGAAAATAGAAAAATGTCATGTAGCTTCAGCCAAATTCATACCTATTGTTGGCCGGTTAGGTACATGAGACTTATTAAGCTGTGCAGTAGTCAAATTCGGAAATGGAGTCCTAAGCGAACATTGGTGTAAAGAACCACCTATGCTCATCAGAGTGGATGGCGAGCAATTTTCATCACCAATAGATGAATTAACAGTAGGTTGTAGATTAGAAGGACAACACTCTGATGTTGGGAAAATCAAATATTTCATTCACCACCAATTTTTTTTCCTTCTTACCAACAAACAAATGAAAGTATAGTGACACATGAAAAAGTATATATACATGTTCCTTTGAGTCTCTGAGCTCACTTGTGCGATTGGATAATCCTCCTTTTCTGCCATGCTTCTTTTTGAAGGAGTTGATTTGTTGTTAATGGTTTTTGATGCATTAGGGAATTTTGATCTTCCATGACTCAGAGTAGTGAGCACAATTTATGAGATTAAAGTCAATCACTACCTCCTTTACCTAAAGACTACCTGATGGTATAAGGATAACAATGACGCTGACAAATTCTTACAATCCTAAGAAACTAATAAATTGTGTGAATTCAAACTCCCGGAAGTGGTGAACCTAAACTTCATAACCTAGTTCGAATTATGTCAAAGAGGCATGAACTAATTTGATTACAATCATTACAATCAGTTACCAATTACATAACCACTAAAGAATTTACACTAAGCCATATCAGATCAAAATCAACTGAGAGTGGTATAAAAATGCAACCACTAAAGACTAACCATCCCACACTTACTGTAAAACTAACAACTCGTGATCAAATTAAAAGTGTAAGCTTATAACTCACTACCTCCTTACCTAAAGACTACTTGATGGTATAAAAATAACATTGATTCTCGTAAGTTCTTGCACTCCTAAGAATCTAAAAATTTGTGTATTCAACCGTAATGAAGTGGTGAACCTAAATTTGAGAACCTATTCTAAATTATGTCATAGAAACATGAACCAATTTTATTACAACCATTACAATTAGTTACAAATTATATAAGCACTAAACATATTACAATGAGCATGATCAGATCAAGGTCAACTGAAACTAACAATTCATCTTGAAATCAAAAGTGCATGATCAGATGAAGGTCAACTGAAACTAACAATTCATCTTGAAATTAGAAGTGCAAGGTCAAATATTGAAAGGTAAAGAATAAATTCAACTTGTTCATGAATGTGCATTAGTGTTGGTTACTCCAAACTAACTATAAAATCCAACTTTCTAAATAAACTAATCTTGGTCATGAGTTATTGCATTGGAGTTCAAATTATATCAAAGACGCATGAACTAATTCTAGTGAAAGCATTAGAATCAATGAACAACTACATACAAAAATTCAAGGTGAAGGAGTAAAGGAATACGATTTCAGGAGAATTAACTGTAAGAAACCCAACCCAAGTGAGAACTATCAGCAAGATGGTGGAATGAAAGCATACACTACAAAAAATCAGCCATTTAGCGACGGTTTTTTGTGCTATTTAGCGACGGTTCTGACCGTCGCTAAATTTCTAACGACGGTTAGCAAAACCGTCGTTAAACGCAGCGTCTACAGCCTTCTAGCGACGGTTTTAGCAACCGTTGGGATAACCGTCGCTAGACAACTTTTAGCGACGGTTTTGACCGTCGCCATCTGCCAAGTGAATTTCTCACTTGTTGACTGGTTAGCGACGGTTATAAGCGTCGCTAGATAACGACAGTTACAACCGTCGTTAAACATTAGCATTTAGCAACGGTTTTAACCGTCGCTAAATGTTTTTTTTTTATAATTTCATTTCTTTCTAAATTGTTTTAAAATTGCTAATTAAAATTAATCTAACTCTCTTGATATATATAGTCCAATAACAAAAAATAAATTAACAATAATCTTGTAAGTTTCATAAAAGAAATCAAATTTATATCCTTAATTAAAATTAGAACATTACAAAAAGTTTACATATATGTCTTCAATGTATCAAATGTATACATAAAGTTGGCAGCAGCTAAACAAGCCATCAAGATCCTAATAAAAAGTGATAAAATGGGGTTTGTAGTATTAGTGAAGCTTAGGCCTTAATGAACCACCCCGAAGTTCCAAAGAAATGTGTACCGCCTTTCCAATCTTGCCACTGATAACTCCATCCTTAATGGAAGCTATCAACTCAGACAACTCTTCAGGAGTAAATTTAATTTCATTTATGGTCAACTTCTCATTTTTCATAAAGGCAGCAATATCACCCACTATCCAGTTTGCAGCTAGCTTTGTATCAGCACCCTTTGCAATAGTAGCATTAAAAAATTCTGCAACCTGATCAATCCATTCAGAAAACAAAAATCCGCTAAGATCATTCAGAAAACACAGGCACCAAGCATAAAGTAGATCCAGAGCACTCATATCAGTAACCAACCAATGAAATAAAGCAAAAATGCTTAATTAAGAAAGAGAGATGCATAGACCTGTGGTCATTATAAGCCCATGGGTATATATTTACATTGAAAACACCAAACATATTTCCAAACACATTGACCAAACTATAAACAACCAGAATATCAAGTTAAGAAACAAAATCAGTCAAAATCTTGTACTCTAACTCGTGTTTCCAGCAATTCTTGCTTAGCTAGCTAACTCCAGCCATAAATTCTCTACTATGCTATGCTCTTAGTGATTCCTAACAAGTACAAACCAATAATGGCCAAAAGAAACAATCACAAACAAGATTGTACGTAATCCAGAGACAGAAAATGCTCGAGCAAGCAATATTCAATCCTACAAAAATTTAGAATTTCATATAGAACACCACATGGTTAAAAATTACAGAAAAGATGCTAATTAGTGTGTATAAATTACCCCATGTAGCTGCTTCTTCTCTCTGTCTCAGCTCTGCATTTGAATAGAACAAACACAATCATTTCATTGACACGTGAAAAGCTAACCAAAATACATGCCACACTCATAATTAAACTAACTAAACTAATTACCATCTGGCCAAAAACAAAAACTAAACTAATTACCAGAACCTAAACAATTTACTTAAGTATTGAAAACTCATTATAAAACTCAGCATAACATATATAGTTTTTTATAGGATTTTTGGACCCAATTTCAGCTTGTATAGGCGCCAGCTTCTGCCAAAAGAAATAAAGTAGAATCTAATAAATGGCTTAACTAGATAAATGGCTTGTTTCTTAGTAGGGGATAAAAAAATGCAGCAGCCACAAGGCAAAAGAAAAGAAACAAAAAAGTGGAAACTACTCATCATCCCCTCATAATTTGCTTTCAATTCACATTTAGTCCCTGTCCTCTTTGCAGAAACAAGGTAAAAATGCAACCAAAGATTTATAATAACATGTTTACAATTTTAGCTTTAGGACTCAAAAGAATAAATTTATAGGATCCACACATTTCGTTAAATTGGTTCAAAACTGAACCAGATTCTGGTTCAATTCTGAACCAATTTTCTGGTTTAAAATTGAACCAGATTTTAAAATATGTTTAAACAGTAGAGAATTAGAGTTTAATTGTTCATAATATTTTCTTATATATATATATATTATTCAAGCATAGAAACATGATGAAGTGAACATAATACAATTAAGACAAGTACATCAGTATGAGGAAAAGACAAAATAACTCTATCTTACCTTTGAGATGGTTTGAATGGAGTGACATGCATAAGTAAGCATTTTAGGTAGTCTCAAGCTAACTCATAACTCTATCACTAGTTCACTTGTGTCCACCGTCCACTGTCTTCTTTAGAAACTAGTAACTAGAAAGTGCTTCTGTATTGGCAGCAGTTGGCATACATTTATATATATATACACAGCCACATTTTAGAAGCACCTTTCTACAACTTGTCCACTAGCATCAGGACATCCCGAGGCTTAACCAAATAAACAACAAATCAATTAACCATCACCCCCTTCATCAGAAATGAGAACCATATGTTTTTTTTTTGTTTTTTTAATGAAAGAATCATAATGTTAGGTAAGCACAATAATATAATAACATTAAGGAGATTGAGGAGTAGAGTGATAGCCAATATGAATTAAGGCCAACAAACCTCAAAACTCACCTTCAAAAGTGACAACATAAGATGTATGATTTATTATAAGCAAAGAACACAAAAGTATGTTAGTATACTCACATTCAAACCAAATGGAGCATTTATACAAACACCTCTTGTGCATTATTTTTGGTATTAAAATAAGGGTGCAAACACAACTTGCTTCATCGGTTTACATACTAAAACAACATCCAGAAGCTCAATGGATAATCAGACAAAAAGAAAGTCCAGATATAATGACAAAACATTCCCCACTTTATAGGCCAAATGAAAAACAAAGGAGAAACAAATGAAGGACAAATGACAAACGAATGAAGGCTTATCTCTCATTCCATAAACAACCAAATGAAAAAGAGATGAAATCATAAGGAGATTGTAACTCACGCTTCTCTGGTTTCCTTTTTTGAGTCTGCTGGTCTTCGACTCTCCCCGTGTTCAAACTCAATGAGAATCTCTAGAAGGAGCAATTGAATATCCCCCTGTTTTTCGTCTCCTCCTTTTCTCCCTCCCTTTCGTCCTCTCTGTAACAATAGGCGGATAAGAAAACAAATTAAAGACTACATATTCAAAGAGAGAAAGAGATAACGAAGGGAACAAAAATTAATCACCAAATTCAATTCTTAGCCAAAATTACTCATTATTCGGTTTGTAGCTTAGTGATGTCGTAGTGAGCGGCAACGGTAGCGACAATGCACCGTAGACCATGAGAGAGGAAGGGTTTTTGAAATCTAGAAAATTTCACTTTCAAATTGAAAATGAGAACAATTGAAATGCTGCTAAACTATCAAGAAATCACTCAAGAATGATAAATACAAGTGAGAAACAATCATTACGAACTAGGAACACCAATAGATGAACAAGAATTGAGAACAAATGAGCACAAACCAGGAACACGAACAGAATCAACGGAAACTACGAACAGACGAACAAGAACTGACTGAGAAGCAGCGAGCGATGGTGAAGATTAACGATTGGTCGAGATTCTTCGTACAGAACAGAGTAGAGCAACGTCAGTTTTCATTTAGGCTTTGCAATTTTAATCTTCAAAGGGAATGGAATTGAGAGAGGGAATAGTGAAAACGCATCGAGGGAATAGTGAATCACAACCAAATGCAGTGTCAAGACCCAAAAACGAAAACCCAAGTGTGTACATTTCAGAATAACCAAACACAAAATGCAAAAATATGAACGAAAGAACGAACGACTGAGAAGACTATGACGCAATAGATGCAAACAAAATGGGAGAAATCAAGTGGAAATATGAACGAAATATGAAAGAGTGAAGACCAAATGCTGAGTGAATCACAACCAAACGCTGAGTGAAGACCCAAAAACAAAAATCCAAGTGAGTAGATTTCAGAACAACAAAACCCAAAATGCATAAATACGAACGAAAGAAGGAACATATGAGAATATTACCACACAACTGATGCAAACGAAATGGGACAAATCACAAACTTGGCCGAAATCGAAGTCGCGGAACAGTGGAAATTTGGAAGAAAGAGAACTGTGGTTTGGTGAAGAGCAAAATGGAAATTTTGAGAGCGTGGGTTGGTGAGGAAAATGGATTGGGGAGTCAACACATAAGATCAATCTAGGATGATGAAATCTGAACCTGTCACATGTATCTTTTCAAATTTACATTAATATGAAAAAAGGAAATTTTGGCGGGTAATGGCTGAAAGTCGATTTGTCAATATATGCAATATGATCAGACCAATATATATATACACTAGAGGCTTTGCGTGCCCTAATGGGCACGCAAATATATATGTAAAATAAATGAGGGACTAAATCGTTAACTCAGTAAAAAAGAAAGGATCAAATAATAATTTTTCTCTTATTATTAATTTTGTACTATAGTTTTAAAATGTGGACGACCAGAAAGGGGTGGAGCCATATAACATAAGATATATATGCAATATATGCAATATAAGCAATATGGTGGAAAAAAAAAAATTGACGCGTGGAAGCAGAGTAGCGCGAGTGAAGAATTACTTTTCTAGGCAACTCGCCAGCAATGGTAAGACACGTGGCAAATGAAAACATTCATTAGTTAAATAGATAGAAGATAGATAGATAAATTGATAAAAGCACGAAGGGCAAACGACCCTTAGAAGATAGCAGGTCAAATTATTTTTTGCCAATTTTTTTTTTCCAATATTACTATTTATAAATTAGTAGTAGAAAGTAAATTATTTTATCAAAATTGTATTATTTCTATTCTTTTATTTTCAATTTTATAATTATAAATCAAAGAATACTCTATATTTATGTATTTAAAAAATAACATATTATATATAAGATATATTTTTATAATTTTATATAAATATAATATGTCATGTCCGTACTTCACATTTTCACAAAGTTAGAGTACCTCGTACTCATACTCGTACCTGTGCAAGTACCTGTACCCATACACATGCAACATATGTGAGATGTGTTTTTGTTGGTCAAAATTAAATTTATTATGAAATACCAAAAAAATAGTTGAGGGACTTAAGTAATTTCCCATTACTTTAATAGCAAAAAAAACTCACTACTTCAAATAAAAAAATTACTATTAATATAAAATAAAAACAATAATATATTATAAAAAATTAATTTTTTATTAAAAATATAATATAATTTTTTTATTTTAAATTTTAATAATTATAAAATTTAAATTAATCTTTTAAAAATATTTATGTGTGTAATGGGGCCTGTTGGGGATTAATTACTCCCCCCTCCCCACATTTCATCTTATTTTTTTTATATGGATGTTTTTTTTAACTTTTTTAATTTTTGAGATTGGATGTGATAAAAGATAAATTTAAAATCCACTTCATATATAACTATAAGAAACTAATTTGAGACTTTGGCCAAATTTTGAAATAAGATTCTAAAATAATTCTCGAGCTATATTATTAAAGATTTAAAGGTTTATATATATAACAGTAAATATCCTTATCGACAAAGGAATAAATCTAAATTGAATATCAAATCTAAAATAAACATTTTAACCAAATTCATAATCAAATTTAAACCTTACCCTAACTAGATTTCATAATAATAAAATAATACTAGAGGACTTTGCGTCCCGGTTATATAAATTTTGAAATTATTTAGTTAAAAATATATAACAATGAAATTATTTTTTATAAAAAATTGTTCAATGAAATTAAAAAAGGAGAAAAAATGAAAAAAATATAAAATAAAATCATAAAATTTAAATTTTTAATCAGAAGTTATTTTTATTATTATTTTTTTTTATGAATGTGGATGAATTCAATACTATAGGGATGAACGTGGGGATGACTATTTGTAATGATTGTGGGGTGTTTTTGTTTTTTTGTAATATTTGCATATATTATATGTACAATAAAATTAAAGGACATGGGTATGAACGTGGGATGAATTATGATTTTTGTTTATATATATTTTCATGTATTATATTAAAAATTATTTATTTTGTACTATAGTTTTAAAAGACCGACTACCAGAAGGTTCCTCAGACATATATAATAGTATAGATGAAAGATAGTTTTTCATAATTTCTAATAAAAATAAATAATATAAATAACATTTAGAATAAAAAAAATATTTATAATAAATATATAAAAATATTATATATTTTTTAATAAATGTAATAGAGAAAACTTACTTTTTGGTCCCTAAATTCTTACTGAGTCAACGATTTGGTCCTTGAATTGTAAAAAATACGAGGCAGTCTCTGAATTATACCCTACCGTAAACTTTTTGGTCCCTGAATTGTAGAAAAATACGAATCAGTCCCTGAATTTTATACCATTGTCAACCTTTTGGTCCCTGAATTGTAGGAAAATACGAACCAGTCCCTAAATTTTACACCATTGTCAACCTTTTGATCCCTGATTTTGGTTTAAAGATCCACAATGGTTAACAACTCAGGGACCAAAAGGTTGACTGTGGACTGTGGTGTAAAATTCAAGGACTGATTCGTATTTTCCTACAATTCAACGACCAAAAGATTGACAGTGGTATAAAATTCAGGGATAGTGTAACATCCCGACCTTCAGAAAGGTCATACGAATGAGAAATTATGAGTTAATAATGGTACTAGATGCGATATGGATTCAGATACGTGATTTTGGGAGTTGGAGGACTTAAATTCATAGAAAAAAGGACTTAGATGCAAGGAAGAAAGAGATTTTGAAGGCCAAAAAGTGAAATATGGAAGAATGGTTGCAAAAGGACCAATTTGTAGTTTTGGTCGTGAGTTCGCCATGTGGTTCGCCGATGGCGAGGTGGCCAGAACTATAAATTGTAGTTCAATCCCAACTTTTTAGCATTTTACCTCATTTGCTCGATTTTAGAGAGAGGCTGAAGTTCGAGAGAGAGAAGCTCCAGAATTTGGCCAAGTTCATGATTCATCAAGGTCAAGAGGTAGGATACTTCAAATCTCTCCTTGAATCTTTTTTCTTCACTAGCAAATAAGTTTTGGATCTATGCAGTTTAGTCATCTCCCACTGTTTTGATGAGAAACTGATGTTGTATCTCCATGCATGTTGAATATGAATTGATATATGAATTCTACATGATGTTTAGCTTCACATATGTGAAATCTATGATGATCAAAGCATGAATAAGTAATTTTTATCGGTTTATGAAAAAGGTGTTTATGGAAAACAAGTTTGTGAATGAAAGTTGCATGCATGTTGAATATGAGCCCAAATCTGTAATAAGGAAGAGAAATAATCAGTGGATATGAATTTTGGTGGAATTTGGTGAAGGTTTGAGTCTGGTAAGGGACCAAACTGCATAAACAATAAAGATATGATTTTCATGATGAAATGGTGTTTCATGTCGACTTTAACGGCTGATTTACATTTGTAGAACATATCAATCGGTGTATATGAAGTATGAATTAATTTGGTGAAGATTTGGGTATGGATAGGCACCAAATCACATAAAATGTATGTAAAAAGTTAAATGAGGAAATTGTGTTGCATGTCGGGTTTAAAGGCTTGAATATGTTCATGGGATTGTATAGTTCATGTGTATGAAGTTTTGTAGGATTTGGAAGTGTTCCAAATCCGACTAAGGACTAAATTGAACAAACTATGTGTACGCTATTTTTTTTTATAAAAATGTCCTAAATGGCTAATTTGAAGGATTGGTCATGTTTATGAGATGTTATGTATGATGTATGTGAAATATGGTTGAATTTGGAAGTCATATGAATATGTTTAAGGATTAAAGTGAATGAAATAAAAAACAAGATGAATAGTGTCCTATTTTGGACAACTCACCACCTAGCTCGCCACCAGGAGTTCGTGGCGAGGTGGCAAACTTGGTCAGTTTGCTGTGTAGTTTTGTATGAGCTTAGTTGTAAGACTAACTGATGACTTTTATGTGGCTTTAGGTGCCAATGATGTACGATGATGTGTGATAAACATGTACGAAACATAAACATGTTTGATGAACATGTATGACGAACATGTATGATGAACATGCATAATGTACATGTATGATGGTGTATGATGACATGTCACGGACATGATATGATTATGAATACATGAAATGCATAAGTCATGAAAGACAAATTAAATATATGACTGGAGACAGTGGTAAGACCCGCCCAAAGGCCTGAGTGCCAAATGATGATGACCAAGGGTGGTGGTAAGACCCGCCTGGAGGACATGGATTGTGTACACGCCTGGGGACGCTTGGGAAGGCCATTGTTCTGCTCGTGTTGGCCAACAAATGATGATGAAATGATAATGAAAGAATGATGAAAAGATGATGAAAGTATTGCATACATGCATAAATGCATGATGATCTGGTTTGTTCTCTGTTCACATGATAAGATATGATGAATATGTAAGTATGAAGTTCAATACTGTTGATATTGATTGTGATGGTGACTATTGATGAATATGATATTTGTTATGATAAATGAATGATGTATGAATGTCAAACTGTGGGATGGATTGGTTGTTAGCATTATAAATTGTATGTGAGTGCTAAATGCAGGGTCAAAGATCAGTGGATAAGTAGATAATTGTATTCTACTGAGAATTCTCGAGTTCTCACTCCTTCAACATTTTAGATGCCGATTTTGAAGTTCCTGCTACTGGTGGCCACGAAGGAGGTATCGGTTCCTCCGCTAGGGACCGTTACGGTGGTCATTGATGTGTTGCTGATCCCGCTTCATGAGTCGGTAGCCCACCAGAGCCAGTGCCGCCACCACCCACTAGTGTTACCTGATCTGCTAGTATGATGTAATTGACTTTTTGATACTGCATGTAGCTGGTATTTTTGTTAAGCTGGGTAGTAGTCTTTTGTAGAGTCGGAGCCTCTTAAAGCCAGCTGTATATCTTTTGTTGATGTATATAACTCTTCCAGGCAGGGTAGGTATTCATGCTTGTATTTATGATATTAGTATGGGAGATCATATGGCTTGAACTCAGACGGTCAGGCGCAGACTTATGTATGACAGGTTATATATGATATGATATATTAGTTATATAATTATGTTTATGGGAACACACTTGGAAGAGATCAAGAAGCATATGGTGTTCTTTCAGAAGAAGAAGCCTACTGCTGGTCTGGCTCTTCAGCAGTCGATGGGAACACAACTTTGTTTTAGTACGTCCCATCACCCGCAATTCGATGGTCAATCGAAAAAGACGATTCAGACGTTGGAAGATATGCTAAGGGCATGTGTCCTTGAGCATCAGGGGAGTTAGGATCAATTTTTTCCATTGATTGAAATCTCCAATAATAATAGTTATCATTCAAGTATGGGGATGACACTGTACGAAGCATTATACGGAAGGAAGTGTAGGTCTCCACTCTGTTAGTCAGAGATGGGATAGAGTGGTCTTGTGGGACCAGAAGTGGTTCGTCAAACAACTAAGCAGATTAAGATGATAAGAGATAAGATGAGGTCGGCGTAGAGCCGATAGTTATCGTATGTTAATAAGAAAAGAAGGGAATTGGAATTTCTAGAGGGTGATCATGTGTTTCTGCGTGTAACACTGAGGATCTCAGGGGACAAGACGTTAAGATGTAAGAAGCTGAGTCCTCATTATATAGGACAATATCAGATATTGCAGAGAGTAAGCCCGGTTGCGCAATGTTTGGCTCTACCGTCATCTATGGCATAGATGCATGATGTGTTTCGTGTGTTGCAGTTATGGAAGTATATTGTGGATCCAACTCATGTTCTTAGTGACAGCCCAACATGACTGGCTAAGAACCTGACGTTCCAGCTAGAACGAGTTGAGATCTTGTAGTTTGAAATCAAGAGACTGAGGAACAAAGAGACTCCTCTGGTAAAGGTATTGTGGGAGAATTCGTTTGTCCAAGAGATGACATGGGAACGAGAGGATGTAATGGGATTACACCACCTAGGGCTGTGCAGATCCAATCCGATCCAAACTCAACCGAACCAATCCAATCTAAACTGACCAAAATCGATCAAAACCGATTACATAATTGGTTGAATTAGATGCAAGATGTTGAAAACCGATTGGTTTGGTTCGGATGAATTTGAAAATCAAAAACCGACCGAACTAAACTGAACCATATTACTATTTTAATTAAAAATATATTTCCCTACCTCTAAATGCCTAACCCTAATTATCTCATTTATTTCCCCTCCCTTGTAGGCTACAAATTTGTCGCTATTCACCATAAAATTAGGGATTTGCATATATTTATTAGATTATATTTACTAACATATATTTACTGGATTTCGTGGTCCTTCTAATTTTCTTATAATTTTTTTATTTTTAAAATTTTTATCTTAATAATTAACAAAGAAAACCGATTAACCGAACCAATCCAAACCGATTGAAGTCGGTTTGGATTGGTTCGGTTGGTCTAAAATAACTGGATTGACTGTTCGGTTCAGTTGAAAAAAGAAATGTCCAAACCGATCTAAACCGAAGTTTGAACACCCCTAGCACCACCCATAGTTGTTCTCAGAATGAGCAAATTTTGAGAACAAAATTTTATTTAAGAGGAGGAGAATTGTAACATCCCGACCTTCAGAAATGTCATACGAATGACAAATGATGAGTTAATAATGGTACTGAATGAGATATGGATCCAGATATGTGATTTTGGGAATTCGACGACTTAAACGCATAGAGAAAAGGACGTCGATGCAAGGAAGATATTGATTTTGAAGGCCAAAAAGTGAAATATGGAAGAATGGTTGCGGCAGGACCAATTTGTAGTTTTGGCCGTGAGTTCGCCACGCAGATCGCTGACGGCGAGGTGGCCACAACTATAAATTGCAATTCAGTCCTGACTTTTCAACATTTTAGCTCATTTGTGCAATTTTAGAGAGAGAGTGGCTAAAGTTCTAGTGAGAAAAGCTCCAGAATTTGGCCAATTTCGTGATTCGTCAAGATCAAGAGGTAGGATACTTCAAATCTCTCCTTGAATCTCTTTTCTTCACTTGCAAAACAATTTTGGATGTGTGCATTTTTTTGTCCTCTCCCACTGTTTTGATGAGAAACTGATGTTGTATGTTCATGCATGTTGAATATAAGTTGAGATATGAATTCTCCATGATGTTTCGCTTCACAAATGTGAAATCTATGATGATCAAAGCATGAATAAGTGAGTTTTATCGGTTTATGAAAGAGGTGTTTATGGAAAACAAGTTTGTGAATGAAAGTTGCATGCATGTTGAATATGAGCCCAGATCTGTAATGAGGAAGAGAAATAATCGGTGGATATAAATTTTGGTGAAATTTGGTGAAGGTTTGAGTCCGGTCAGGGACCAAACTGCATAAACAATAAAGATATGATTTTCATGATGAAATGGTGTTGCATGTCGACTTTAATGGCTGATTTATGTTTGTAGAACATATTAATCAATGTATGTGAAGTATGAATGAATTTGGTGAAGATTTCGGTTTGGATAGGGACCAAATCACATAAAATGTATATCAAACGTTAAATGAGGACACTGTGTTGCATGTCAGGTTTAAAGTCTTGAATATGTTTATGGGACTGTATAGTTCTTGTGGATGAAGTTTGGTAGGATTTGGAAGTGTTCCAAATCTGACCAGGGACTAAATTTAAAGAATTGTATGTACATTGTTTTTATAATGAAAATGTCCTAAATGGCTAATCTGAAGGATTGGTCATGTTTATGAGATGTTATGTGTGATGTATGTGAAATATGGTTGAATTTGGAAGTCATATGAATATGTTTAAGGATTAAAGTGAAAGAAATGAAAAACAAGATAAATAGTGTCCTGTTTTGGACAGCTCACCACCTAGCTCGCCACCAAGGATTCATGGCGAGGTGGAAAACTTGGTCAGTTTGATGTGCATTTTTGTATGGGCTTAGTTGTAAGACTAAGTGGTGATTTGTATATGGCTTTAAGGTGCCAATGATGTATGATGATGTGTGATAAATATGTATTTAAGTAGATCAATGGGTAAGTAGATAGTTGTATCCTACCGAGAATTCTCGAATTCTCACTCACTCCTTCAACATTTCAGATGCCGATTATGAAGTTCCTGCTACTGGTGGCCACGGAAGAGGTACCGGTTCCTTCGTTGGGGACCATCACAGTGGTCGCCGATGTGTAGTTGATCCCGCTTCCTAAGTCAGTAGTTCCACCAGAGCCAATGCCTCCACCACCCAGTAGTGTTACCTGATCTGCTAGTATGATGTAGTTGACGTTTTTATACTGCTTGTAGTTGGTATTTTTGTTAAGTTGGGTAGTAGTCTTTTGTAGAGGCAGAGCCTCTTAGAGCCAGCTGTATATCTTTTGTTGGGATGTCAGAGATATATTCATATTTTCTTACAATTCAGGTACCAAAAGGCTGACGATGTTGTAAAATTCAAGGAATGATTCAAATTTTCTTATAATTTAAGGATTAAATCGTTGACTCAGTAGTAATTCAAAGACCGAAAAGTAAGTTTTCTCAATGTATTATGTATCAAAATCCTTTTATTGGATAGCCAAAAGACACACTTTTTCAAATTTAAGGTATATTTCTTTTATATGTTTTGTATCCCATATAATATAGGGTAAATTGCAGTTTGGTACCTTGTGGTTAGGGGAGGTTCCACTTTGGTACCCTGAAAGAAAAATTTTTGTAATTTGGTGCCCCGAGGTTTGCTCCGTTAGCGAATTGGTCCCCTGTGCATTATTTCCGTTAGGATTTAACGGTAAATGTGATTATGACCATGTCAAAATGTCAAAAACCTCCCAACAAGTCTTCTCTTATGCGTTTTAGTCCTTTCCCTTTCCTTTTCATAAGATTTCTTTTTGAATAGGTCCTGATTTAATTACACTTTAATCCCAAAAGTTTACGATCTTTATCAAAATATTTCTTAGAACCTCAAAAGACAAATGAGCATCTATGATTTATCAAAAAAATCCCCATATTCAACTACAATTTTCATTCAAGTACACTACAAACAAATCAAAACCCCCAAAGTTTTCCAAAATCAAGCCCCACAAATCAAAAACCCTCTCAACAACAAAATCAACATCATCAACAACCAATGAGAGGGTTTTTGATTTGTGGGGCTTGATTTTGGAAAAATTTGGGGGTTTTGATTTGTTTATAGTGTATTTGAATGAAAATTGCAGTTGAATATGGGAATTTTTTTGATAAATCATAGATGCTCATTTGTCTTTTGAGGTTCTAAGGACTATTTTGATAAAGATCTAAAACTTTTGGGATTAAAGTGTAATTAAATCAGGACCTATTCAAAAAGAAATCTTATGAAAAGGAAAGGGAGAGGACTTAAACGCATAAGAGAAGACTTGTTAGGAGGTTTTTTACATTTTAACGTGGTCACAATCACATTTGCCGTTAAATCCTAACGGAAATAAAGCACAGGGGACCAATTCGCTAACAGAGCAAACCACGGGGCACCAAATTGCAAAAAATTTTCTTTCAGGGTACCAAAGTGGAACCGCCCCTAACCACAGGGTACCAAACTGCAATTTACCCTATAATATAATATTACAAGAACAAATTACAATTGAATTTGGAATTTTGAAATTTGAAATCTTAGGTTACATTGTAGATATGCACACATCTATATATATATATATAAAAGACTTACCATATGATTGATTCCATTAATTCTCATTTTTTTACAGAGTATGTATTCGAGTAGTTCGATTATTATTATGGAGATGAGTATAATGGGGTTCAGAGTTTATCAATGGGTCAAAATTCCCATTGATATACTAGATGAAATTCTCAAATGCTTGATTCATATGATGATTATATTTGATTTTGTGCCGTATGTAAATCTTGGAATTTTCCATTGCTCCGGACTCTTAAATATCTCAAAATTCCTCTGTTGTTGCTACCTTTTGATGATGATGAAAATAGTATTGTTCGTCCCACTTATCACGTTAGAGAGAAGAAAATAATTCACAAGTTAGAATTATCTGAAACAAAAAACACTTTAATTTTAGATTCTTGTTATGGATGGCTAATCACTCTTGGGTTAGAAGGAAAATTACAAATATTGGAATCATTTACTTGGTATCGAATTAATCTTCCATCACTCTTTACATTTCTAGATATAGTTAATAATCAATTTGATGACATAAATAAAGAATATACTACAAAACCACCATATTATGGCAATGGTAGAATTAGCTCTTTGAGTAAATCTCGTATGCAAAGATATTATATTCAAAAGACTTTTGTTTTGTCCATGATGATCAGGAATTTATGGATGTAGCTATTTATGGAGAGTTTCGTAGATTGGCTTATTGTCTTCACGATGACAAGAGATGAAAAGATTTTACTATACCAATTGCAAAATCAATTTACGAAGATGTCATGTTTCATGAAGGGAGGATTTATGCTATGGGTCAAAATGGTAACATACATGAATATGATATCAAAACAAAAGTAGGAAGACCAAAATATAAGTTTTCACGTATATATTTTTACCCAACTTGTAGATATCTAGTAAGTTGGTTTGTTGGTAATAGAAAGATATGTTAAGCAGTATGATGAGACTTTAAGTAAGAGATGGTATGACACTTATAAATTTAAGGTATTTAAATTAAGTGAATCAAAATGGTCAAAAGTGAAAAGTTTGGGTGACAATATAGTATTAGTTGGAACCAACTCATCAACATGTTATGCAATTCCACATGAAAAAAAGATTTGCATTTATTATTCAGATCATCATTATGAGTGTCACACCAATTTAAAAGACGAAAGAGAACGACGTTATGACAATGGTGATTGCCCTCAACATTCTATGAAGCAATTGTGGAATGTTCTCATCAATATCCATGTTCCTTTGAAAAAGATGACTTAAATGAAGTTAAATTAAAAATTCAATCATATAAAGAGTTGAAGCTCTATATCTTATTCAGCTTCTTTATAAATGGAGTGAAAGTAGCCACAAGATGTTCTATACTATCACTTGTAATATTTATATAACAAGTGATATGGTATAATCTCAACCATCTTATAACAAAAAAAAAATCTCAACCATCTATAAAATTTAATCATTGGTCTATTTTTGAGTAAACTACCAAATTGGTCCCTGGATTATTGGCTCGCTGACAGATTGGTCCCCGAATTTAGGAAATTGACAAATAGGTCCCCGAATTTTTCTAACGAGTCAAATAGGTCCCCCAATTTTTCTAACGTTAGTCAAATAGGTCCCCGAATAACATGCACAGAAGGACCTATTTGACAAATGTTAAAAAAATTCGGGGACCTATTTGACTCGTTAGAAAAATTTGGGGACCTATTTGTTAATTTCCTAAATTCGGGGGCCAATCTGTCAGCGAGTAAATAATCTAGGGACCAATTTAGTAGTTTACTCGTCTATTTTTTAACGAAAGAAAATCAATTTATATCATTATTACTTACATAATGTAATATTTTTTGGATGGAAAATGTACTATTTTTAAAGATTAATACACAATAAACTTTTATATAAGAGAATAATTAAAATTTATAGCAACTAATTAAATAGTTATAGAGATTTGTAAAAACAATTACAAATATATGTGTATAATATTGATCAACATCACATATAAATTTTAAATATAAAATACTCTATCTATTTTATATGAATAATCAACAAATTCTTATCAAATAGATATGACATGCCGTTATTTAAATTTAAAATTGTTACATATATAGAATATCTAAAATTTAAATTTTAAATATAAGTTCTTCTATAACAATATAATATTAATTGTTCATACACGTTCAAGCAAATATTCTTTTTTGTGAAATAATAAAACTAATGTGTTTTAGAAAGATCTATTACAACAATACCCTCTTTTTATTTTATATACAGTAACTTATATTTTGTGAAAAAAAAAAGAAAAACAATACAAGACTTTATATTATAGGCTTGCCACTTAGTCCACTATGACTCGAGCCTAATCATGTTTGTGGATTGGCATAAATTCTTGTTAACATTCAATGCTGACACAATAATAGTATTTTTAAATTAATTTATTAGAGTTTAAAGTTACATTCGTGCCAAATTCAAGTTCTTCAACATCATTTAGAAATTCATGCGCACCAAATTCACATATATATTCATCAATGGAAGTGACTTTCTTATATTAGATGTTTGCTTCAAAATGATTGACTATGCAGAGAAAGGAAAACAATAATTTACACTTCAAGTTAATAATGAAAATAGTGGCTTTCTTATTCTATTGAATCAAAGAATATGAAAATAGTGGCCAGATTTGGCATTCGTCTATTAGAAGGACTAATGATAAGATTAGATACCGCTAAAATAAATGGATAACAAATGGGTAGAAAGGTAGGGTTTTCAAAGAATTGTGTTTTTAAATGTTAATAATGGGTTGACATAATAGAATAACCTATCCTTTTAGACTTTTTTTTTTTATAAATATCCAAACATATATTAAATAAAAGGCAAACGGCACTTACAAATGATCAATTCAAGACTGAAACAACAGACAAAACATAAAACATCATCATTGCTGAACTAAGAGCGGAGATGAGCTTAACGACGCATAAAGACGCATAAGCGTACACGAGCGCACTGACTGATCCTATAAGAGAATTATCCTCAGGATAAAATTATCACACAAAGTTCTGTCAACAAGGTGAAAACGCCTATGCTTGCTGTTGAATAGAAGAGAAGTCTCCAAACCAAGTGTAGGTATCATCGGCTTTATCATCGGTGAGGCACACATACTAGATCTGAAGGACAAATAGCCACCAAGTAGGGGCTAAGTCAGATCTGAACAAAGAAAAAACACCACAGAGGAGGAAACACACTACAAGAGGAAAAAAACAAAGCACCACCACAAAAAAGGGGGAAAAACACCACTCAAGGTGGGCAAGATCAGATCTGGAAATATCACCACCATAAACGGGGAAAATATATCCTTTTAGACTTTTAAAACCTAACTATAATTAACCTATAAAGCATATGCTAGCCATATTTACAAGGTCAAAGTGTAAATTTGGTCTCATATCTTTTGTTGAGTTCCCAATTTAGTCTTGTATCTTTTTTTGTTACACTTTTGATCCTATATCTTTGCAAACGGTCCCAAGTTGGTCCTGTATCATTTTTTATTCCATATCTTTTGGTCAAGTTGCAAAATTGGTCCCATATCTTTGTAAAATGATCAATATTAGTTGATCATTTTTTAAAAATATAGGACCACTTATGCATTTGACCCAAAGATATAGGATCAATTCTACAATTGAGCCAAAGATATGGGACCAAATTGAGAACTGACCCAAAGATATGGGATCAAAAATCCAATAAAAAAAGATACGAGACCAGATTAGAAATTGAGCAAAGGATATGGGATCAAGAGTTCAATAAAAAAAGATACGGGACTAAATTTAAACTTGAACAAAAGATATGAGACCAAAAGTATACTTTCTTCTCTTATTTCCCAGCTTCCAAACGCAAACCACATTCAAATGCCTAGTCAAATTTTGTCGAAGAATGATGTTGCTGATTTCGTTTGTCCTGTTGAGGCATTCTTATTAGTGATACTGCACAACACGCATCAGTATAGCCCATGTGATTACTCCAGCTGTCCATTCTCACATGCCTCCATTCAATTCTGTTAGCATAATTGTGTAAAGTTTCCTTTTCTGTTATGCGTAGAGACAACTCATCATTGTGTAGAACATTCCTTCGTGTATATATTGTTGTATTATTGATTTGTAAAGTGTGCAGCATTCATTACAGAATACAATCAGAATATTCAGTATCTTCTTCCTTTTCTATTTTCAGTATATTTTCTTCCCTTTCTAATACTCAAACATGGTATCAGAGCAATCACAAGGTCAAGCGACCATGGCACAATCTCTCACTGATTCTTCTCCATCATCAATCATTCCTGCACCCTCTGCACCCTCCTTTACTATTTCTTCTGTCAGTCAGCGATATGGCCCTCATCCCATCTCTGTCAAGCTTGAGGAGACCAACTTTCTCACTTGGAAACAGCAGGCTCTTGCCACCATCAAAGGGCATAAACTCTCTTCTTTTCTCGATTCCACTGTTGTCACTCCCAAGCAATTTGCAACTGACGCTGATGCTGCTAATCACGTTGTCACTGAAGCCTATGCTTCATAGGAACAGCAGGACCAACTCCTAATGTCCTGGCTTCTCTCCTCCATGAGCGATGGAATGCTTACCATGATGATGGGCTGTACTTGTACTTCTGAGGTTTGGCTGCGGTTGGAAACATTCTTTGCCTCCCAAAACAAACCTAAGGTGAAGCAGTTCAAGACTCAACTCCGCAATCTTAAGAAAGGCACTCTCAAATCCACTGAATACTTGTTGAAGGTAAAACGTCTTGTTGATAGTCTTTTCTCTATTGGCTCACCCATTACCACTGCAGACCATATTGATGCTATCTTGGATGGTCTTCTGGAGGAGTACACTGCGTTCGTCGTGTCTGTCACATCTCGTTCCGATCCCTACACAGTTCAGGAGATCGAAAGTTTGTTAGCTGCTCAAGAAGAACGGATCGAGCGCTACAAGAAAGAGCAAGAAACTGTCAACTCTCTGAGTGCCAATCTTGCTCAAACTACACTTAAATCAAATTCATCTTCTCCCCGAGCTTCTCTCCCACCCCTTCTCAATACACCACCTGCTCGTGGGTTCAACAACAACAATTCTGGACGTTCTTACAATGGTGGTCGTGGCTTCTCTAACTATCGAGGTGGCAGGGGTCGTGGAGGTCGATTCTCTCCCTCGAATCGTCCACAACGTCAGTTGTGCAATCGCTCAGGCCACATGGCGTGGCAATGTTACAACCGATTTTGTAACGCCCCAATTTTTGAAGGACCTTTTCGAAAGAAAATAAAGTTGGAGAGGCCTAAAAGAATTATGAAAGAATAAGTTGTAAGAAGAATTTAAAGTGAAGAATCATTATATGATAGATGTATGAGATGAAGGGAGTGAAATAATGGAAATTGAAGTTATAGGGACTAAACTTAAAAGTGGAGAAGTTATTATAATTTATGGAAAATAAGAATTTGAGAACAATAAGGGCAAGAATGTGATTTAAATGAGATGGGAAATTTTATGGTGGTAGAGAAATAAGGTTTTAGGGAGTCAAGTGTCAATAATGGAATTTCTAGAAGAGGGAAGGACTAAACTGCAAATTCTGAAAATATCATAATTATAGATAAAAATGTGTGTTAATGCTTGAGGAGAAGTTTAGAAGCAATTATGAGACATGGGGAGACTAAATTGTGAATTAAAATGTTCTAAAGAAGGGTTTTGAGAGAAATAAGAAAGTTTGGGGGGAGAAGTGTAGTTTCCCCCAAAGTTTAGTAAAACTCAATTCTGGGAGTGTTTTTAAGAGCTGATTTCGTGGGATAACAGAAAGAAAAACAGAGGAGGAAGTTTGTGGCACCCACGAAGAGAGAGAAGAGGAGGAAACTTGAGGAGGAGCTTGGTCTAGAGCAAATTCAAGGTGAGGAATTTCAAGTTTGGAGGACCGATTTGCTTCTAAGGTAGGATTTCTTTGTTCCCTCCTCTTTGTATCTTCTTCATCTCTTCTCTCCAATTTTGCTAATTTGGTCCCTAGGGGTTGAAGACTTGATTTCGAAAATAATGATGTTTTTGTGAATTTGATGATTGGCTTTTGTTCTATGAATGATTATTGATGAGTTTTTGAAGAGTTTGATGGAAAAATCACTTTTAAAAAGGGAATTTCGAGCTAGGGTTTGTTAGGGACTAAAATGGTGTTTTTGTGATAAATGAATGTTTGATGCATGAGTTCTGATATGAGAGTCAAATTGAGGTTGTTTGATGATTATATGATGAGTTTTGAGGCTGGAGAATATAATTTTGAAGTCTAAAATGGAGGGTTTTGGATTTTGGGATGCTTAGGGACTAAAATGACGTTTTTGGATGATTAATGAATGTCTGATGCTTGATTGGTGTGATAGGAGTTATTCTGATGTTGTTTTATGGTTAAATGCTGAGTTTTGGAGTTGGGAAACATGTTTTGATGATTGAAATGAAGAACTTTGGGTATTGGGTTGTTTAGGGACTAAATTGCCCTGTTTTCCGAGGTACTATGATTCTGCAGAACGACCTGGAAAGAAGTGAGTATATCTTCGGATATAGATGTCGGATTTTCATGTGTGACCACTCGTTTTAAAGCTAAGAAAGAGAGGAATCCATACATAGTTTTAGTGTGCAGATTTAACGGCTGGATTGAGAGAAAAAGTGGTCACGAATAGTGACAGCCGAAGTGGGAAAAAATGCAGAATTTTATAGTTTTATGTTTTGTTTTCATTTGTGTTAAGGGGTCCCTTGGGAAGTTGTTTCCCTTAGAAAATGGAAGTATTTGTGGGTCTAAAGAGGGGGAAAATGATGAGGTTTCATTTCCACTTTCAAACTTGAATTTTATAATATGTTATAGCTTGTACTGTTCAATGTGTTCTAGAGTCGTGTGTGGCTTGAATTGTGGGAGTCCGGGATGGCTCAAAATGTAATTGTTAGTATGAAATTAGTTGTGTAGGCCTTTGGGAGGCTTATTATATATTGTATAGGTTGTTGGAAGCCTGTGAGTGTCTTTCTTATCCTGATCTTGCAAAAAGGGTTTCTATGACAATTGGTAAAATTGCTGAGTAAACTAATTTATTATTAATATTTATTTTAGAGTCAAATCAAAAATATCTCTATACTTGTGAATAGTGATATTTTCAAATAGATATGCTTGCTCCTTCATAGTATTCGTTGTGACACTGGCTGAGAATATTTATTTGTCCTAGTGTGTTCTATTTATTATTGGTTGTTGAGAAGTGAATGTGATATTGCTGTGTGCGGTCCCGATGGGTGGAATGAGCTGTGTGCGGTCCCCACGGGTTGTAATATTGCTGTGTGCGGCCCCGATGGGTGGAATGAGCTGTGTGCGGTCCCCACGGGTTGTAATATTGCTGTGTGCGGCCCCAATGGGTGAAAAGCTGTGTGCGGTCCCCATGGGTTGAGAACTTGAGGTGATGCTGTGTGCGGTTCTCTCATGAGTGGAGGCAAAATAAAGATGCTGATATGTGTGCTCCCCTGAGGGTTGAGGAGGTTATTTGTGTGCTCCCCGATGGGTTGATGTGGAAGTACTGATATTATGCTTTACATGTGAATCAAATGTGATGATTGGTTGACTTATGAATTGTATTGGAGTATTACTTGTTGATAAATGGATGATTATCATGGTTGACGTAGTGAGTTTATTCTCTTATAAATTGATGATTGTTATGTAGTGGTTGTATTGACACTTCACTTGGTGAGAAGCTGATGGTTTCTACGATGTTGAATATTGATTTTATTGATACGAAATGTCTTAGATGATAAGAATGATATCTATTGGATTGTTGGGATCTTGATGTAATATTTATTTGATCATTCACGATTTCATACAAACTTCTTTTAGAGCAAATCCGCAATTTCACTTTCAATCAGTGTTTTCAGGAAACATTTCCTTCTTCTAGGCTATTTCTTTTATCTAAGAGAATTTTCTAAAAATATATTCTTAATGTCTCAAAGAGTATGATTTGGAAAAGGTTGATATTTCTATCATCGTGATGTTTTACCCAACTTTTAAATATTTCATGAGTGTCTCAATAGATTTATTTATAAAACCTAATGAATTGTGAATTCTTGAATGATTTAAATAATAATATTTCTTACCAAGATTTGGTCCTTGAAAGGAGGTTCAAAAGAAGATCTTTTCTTTAATCTGTTTCTTTCCCCAAATCTCATTTTAATATATCATATCCTCATATTTCCTTTCTTCATTAAATTTTGACTAAACCTTTATTTTCTTTTCCTTGAACTCATGTTATATACAACACTTCGATTTTACACATTTTGCCTTCACAAATAGTGAGATGATGGGACATGACTCTAGTTTAAATCACGTTTGATGATGGGAACTCTGAAGGAGTGTCATCAGTGCATGAAGAATGTTTATTTTTACTGTACTGGTATATGGTGTTGTGAGTACAGGTTGATACTCGTAGTATATTGTAGTGTTTGTGTTAAGTGCTTGTAAAGGAAGTTAAGGGGACGGGTTATTCCCGGATTCTCCTGGTATAAGTTATATTGTGAAATTATGGGATGGGTTATCCCTAATTGTATATGTGTTGAATTAAATGGCTAGTTATGAGATATGTAATCCCTAGTTTTATTTATTTGTATCGTTGGCTCTAGAGAGCTCTTGTTGAATGTGCTTGAGGCAATTAGCCTATTAATGTGGCAGAGATGGTTCTCTGTGTGTTTGCTGTGTGCTGGATTGGATTGGTGTTATTGGGCTTTGAGAAGGAGTTGATGCTGGAGGAATTGTGGTTGAAGTGGAATTTTGGAATCCTACTGGGAATCTTTCGATTCTCACTCCTAACATTTACAGGTTGCAGGCGAGCGGCTAAGGCTGAGAGTTGAGGCTAGAAGAGTTGATTCTGAATGGTATTTTGCTTTGTATCTCGAGTGTAGATACCGGATACTTGTTTAGCTAGTTAATGCACTGACAGGTTATCTCTTATATTTGGCCCTGCGTGGTAAAAAAAAAAATGAGGCTGAGCCCCTTGTATGTACTTTTTAACTTAATGTCAGTTGTATTAACGAGCTTTAGTGATTCCTGACTTTGGTTTTCGTATTGTTAGAACATGTTTTAAAGGAAAAAGATTTGTGCTAAAATCGGGATGTCACAGATTTAATCAAAACTTTGTGAGCCCCTTTTCTCAGCCATCTCAAAACTTTTCTTCCAACCCCAATCCCTCTTCATCCTTGTCTGCAATGTTAGCTACCCCTGAAACTGTTTTTGACTCTGCATGGAACCCTGATTCTGGAGCAAGCAACCACATCACCTCCAATCCCTCTCACCTTGCAGCTCGTACTCCCTATAATGGTACTGAACAAATCTACTTAGCTAATGGAACAGGTATAGATATATGTAATATTGGTTATGCTCAAATTCAACAATATGTTTCTCCTAAGCCTCTTTCTCTTCATCATCTATTACATGTCCCACATGCCTCTAAAAATCTCATCAGTGTTTCTAAATTCGCATCTGACAATAATGCATTTTTTGAATTCTATCCTCACAAGTGTTTTGTGAAATGTCAGGCAACCAATCAGGTTTTACTGCAGGGGACAATTAAGGATGGTCTTTACACATTTCCAGATCTTCGAATTCTTCCAACACTCAGTTCATCTTCTACTTCTGTCCCTAAATTCTCTCTTACTGCCACTACTAAATCAAAGTGTTCTAAAGAGTTATTTCAATTATGGCATCATCGCTTAGCACATGCTTCTCCCATTACTGTTAATCATGTCTTATCTTCATGTAATTTACCTACTATTAATAAAGATCAGCTTTCATTATGTACTTCCTGCTGCCTTGGCAAATCTCATCAATTACCTTTTCCACTGTCATCTTCTACTTTTACTCAACCACTAGAATTAATCCATACGGATGTGTGGGGTCCTGCACCCATCGAATCCTCCAATGGGTTTCGCTATTACATTCATTTTATCGATGATTTTACAAAATATACATGGATCTATTTACTGAAAAAGAAATCAGATGTTGCCTCCATTTTCTTATAATTTAAATCAATGGTGGAATTACAATTTGATACAAAAATAAAAGCCATCCAATCTGACAATGGAGGTGAATTCTTAGCACTCACCAAACATCTCAATTCTTTTGGAATTTTGCATCGATTCTCATGTCCCCATACCCCACAGCAAAACGGCGCTTCTAAACGAAAGAATCGTCATATCGTAGAACTTGGTTTATCCATGCTTTCACATGCTTCTCTGTTGGGAAATCCCCGGGGAAAACACGCAGCGGAAGCAAATAGTAAATAAAAAAAAACTTGCGCTCCCCAGGAAAATCCAACCCTGAGATCCGCTAGTTGAATTTAAAACCAGATATGAAAAGTGTTATACCTCAAGCTTTCAATCGGATTGGTGATACTTGGCGAGTCTAGAAGTCCGTTTCCACGTCCTTCCTCTACCGGTGATCCACACGAACAGTTTCCCGAACACGAGGTGCTAGCCTCCACGCCTCTTTCTCCAAAGAGACTCGGGATTGAATCTACAGCTTTTGAACTCAGGAACTCCTTCTCTGAATTCCAGGTAAGGTGGCGCAATAATGGAGGAGATAGCAACAAAACTCCTTTTGTTCTTCTTCTCCCAAACCCTAAATCGACTTTCTCTCTCTAACTCTTAGGAGAAAAGTCGAA
>QANZ01010880.1:41437-58866 GCA_003254925.1 Chamaecrista fasciculata
CGACCAGGGACAGATTTAGATTAATTATCTCATAATTAATCAAGGACTGTTATCATAGTAAACATGCTAATAATATGATAACCATTAATTTATCTCCATAAATTAATTGATATGTTCACAACATATCTATAAAATGATTGGCCCTAGGGCACAATCTCCAACATTCTCTTCCCCTTAAATTCTGGGATGAATCTTTTCTAACTGTTGTCCATATCATAAATCGACTTCCAATTCCTTCTCTTCGTTATCTCACTCCTTTTGAGAAGCTATTTAACAAACCACCTACATACACTCATTTAAGAGTTTTTGGGTGTGTATGCTTTCCAAACTTACGCCCTTATAACTCCAATAAGCTTCAATTTCGTTCAGTTGCATGCACATTTTTAGGATACAGTCCCACGCATAAAGGTTTTCGTTGTCTTAGTCCTTCAGGTCGTATCTATATCTCACGTGATGTCCTCTTCGATGAGACTCACTTCCCATTTGCCAACAATCATGCATCCTCTATTTCCTCCCCTGCTTCTTCCCTTCCCATTTCTACTACACCATCTATTCCTCTTATCTCTTCCTCTTCTTCCGCTGTATCTGACATATCTAATTGCATTATATCTAGCTCTGTACCTTTTGCAGCTAATGGTTTTGTGCAGGACTCAAGTGCCAACGATCCATCTACTCCATCCACAACCCAGTCTGTTACATTCACTACTTCATCATCATCACCAAATGTCACTACTTCTATGCCTCATCAACCTCTCTTCTCACCCTCTACTGATACAGTTTCCACTAGTCCCTCTTCTACATCTTCCTCTCCCATATTACCTACTTCTCCCCTCAAAATCAATGACCACACCATTGTTACTCGTGGGAAAATGGGCATCTTCAAACCCAAGGCACTTCTTTCTACAGTGGAGCCACGCTCTATGAAAGCTGCTCTTGCCGATCCTCGATGGAAAGAGGCTATGGATCTTGATTTCAATGCTCTTCGCACCAATCACACTTGGGACCTTGTTCCATTACCTGCTGATCGTACCCCCATCGGCTGTAAATGGATCTTTCAAGTCAAACAAAAGTCTGATGGCACAGTGGAGCGTTATAAGGCGCGATTGGTCGCCAAGGGGTTCCACCAAGCCCCTGGATTCGATTTTTCCGAGACCTTCAGTCCTATCGTCAAACCGGTGACTGTGCGTGTCATTCTGAGCATTGCTATCACTCAAGGTTGGACCATTCGCCAATTGGATGTCAATAATGCCTTCCTCAACGGCGTACTCACCGAAACTGTATACATGACTCAGCCTCTCAGTTATTTGTCGGGTTCTCCTGATCTTGTTTGTAAACTTAATCGCTCTCTATATGGTTTACGTCAGGCTCCACGGGCCTGGTTCGAAAAAATGGCCACTACTCTTACTTCCTTGGGTTTTGTTAATACTCGCAGTGATTCATCATTGTTTGTTAAATTTTCTCCTTCATCTGTCATGTACATTCTTGTGTACGTCGATGATATCATCATTACTGGAAGTGACTCCCATGATGTTCAACGTATGATTGATCACCTTCATCATCGCTTTGCTCTGAAGGACCTTAGCACTCTACATTATTTCTTAGGGATACATGTTGATCAGTTATCTTCTAAGGCTCTGCTTCTACGTCAAACCAAGTACATCGATGATCTCTTGGTGAAGACCAACATGTCCACAACCAAGGCCCAATCAACTCCTATGGCATCTACTGCTCGACTTCCAGCTGATGGTACGAATACCTTTCCTGATCCACATCTTTATTAATCAACGGTGGGTGCCCTACAATACCTCTGTATTACTCGGCCCGATATTGCCTACGTTGTGCACAAAGTCAGCCAATTCATGCATGCCCCTCTTGATGATCATTGGCAGGCGGTGAAACGCATTCTTCGTTATCTTCAGGGTACTCGTGAGCTTGGTCTTCATCTACGACCTTGTTCCTCATTTCGTGTCTCTGCAATGTCCGATGCTGATTGGGCCTCCGACATCAATGATCGTCGCTCAACTTCTAGCTACTGTGTCTTCTTTGGTGATAACTTAGTCTCTTGGTCCTCCAAGAAACAACCCACTGTGTCCCGATCTTCCACGGAGGCCGAATACAGAGCACTTGCGCTTGCTGTCACTGAGGTCACATGGCTTCAATCCTTACTTTCTGAACTTCGTCTTTCTCAGCCACGATCACCTCCTTTGCTCTACTGTGACAATATGAGTACGGTGCTTCTCTCCGCCAATCCCATTCTTCATGCCCGAACAAAACACATCGAACTCGATCTGTATTTTGTTCGTGAAAAAGTCCAAAAACGCCAAATCGTCGTTAGCCATGTATCTTCTCAAGATCAACTTGCTGGCATTTTGACTAAGCCCCTTGCCAAGTCACAATTTCTTCTCCTACATGGCAAACTCAGCCTCACTCATTCCCAGCTGAGTTTGAGGGGGAATATTAGTGATACTGCACAGCACGCATCAGTATAGCCCATGTGATTACTCCAGCTGTCCATTCTCACATGCCTCCATTCAATTCTGTTAGCATAATTGTGTAAAGTTTCCTTTTCTGGTAGAGACAGCTCATCATTGTGTAGAACATTCCTTCGTGTATATATTTCTGTATTATTGATTTGTAAAGTGTGCAGCATTCATTACAGAATACAATATGAATATTCAGTATCTTCTTCCTTTTCTATTGTCATTATATTTTCTTCCCTTTCTAATACTCAAACAATTCTTACTGTCTATTTAATTTTCAATCATTGGAAAAAATCTTTACATTCATTTCCATCTTGCTATTATTCACAAAGTAATTTGATTTTTCGAGTGATTTTATTATTTTGAATGAATGTTGTTTTTTTAGTTTTGTTATGCTTAGGTTAAGAGCATAAGGTTATTTTTCTGATAAAAATTCTATTTTATTTCAATTTTCATTTTTATTGTTCTGGTTGGAAGTTGTATACCCACAAACACTTTGTTTCAGTGCAAGAAATTAAATGTATACTAAATGTTTGAACTGATTATTTCTATTGTTTCCATTATAATTCTTCCCGCTTGGTAGCTACAACTACCTTTTACGGAGAGCTTCTGATAATCTCTCTCACACCTCCATTCATTATTCATACTTTGAAATTCTCAGTTTATGACGATTTGTAAATTGTATAGCCATATATAATTGATAAATCCATACTTAATGTGTTTTATATTTCTGAAGAGTTTAGAGATATATATCTTTGCATTTACATCTTATTTAACTTTTTAAAGAAACTATATTGATTATGTTGCTTATTTATAAATAGGTCAAAGTGTAAATTTGGTCTCATATCTTTTGTTAAATTCTCAATTTAGTCCTGTATCTTTTTTCTTTTGCACTTTTGGTCTCATATGTTTGTAAAAGGTTCCAATTTGATTTCATATCAGTTTTTGTCTCATATCTTTTGATCAAGTTACAGAATTGGTCGCATATCTTTGCACTTTGCAAATAAATCAACCATTAGTTGATCATTTTGTAAAGATATCGGACCACTTCTGCACCTGGCCCAAACATATAGAACCAATTCTACAATTGACCCAAAGGTATGTGACTAAATCTGCAACAAAAAAAGATATGGGACCAAATTAGAGATTGATCCAAAGATATGGCACCAAAAGTACAACAAAAAAAGATATAGCACCAAATTGAGAATTGAGCAAAAGATATGAGACCAAATTTACAGTTTGACCTATAATTTATATGAAATTATAATTTTAGAAATCTATTTTCTAAAAATATATATATATATACACAAAACTGACCAACCAAACCAAACCAAATCGATGATGATCGGTTTGGTTTGGCTCGAATGTCCAGAATTTTTTAGATGATTAGATGGCTATTTTGGCCATCCAATTACATCGGTTCAAATAAAAAATAGATAAACCGAGCCGAACCGAACCAATGCACACCCCTAATTACTAGTTTTTGTCCATCATTTGATATTAATAAGAAATATATGTACCTATATATGATTTTAAATATACTCTTCCTGTTACTAAATCACTTGAGAAAATTAATATATCAATTATCAAGGTTCAATTCAAATAATAAGAAGTACCGCACCCAAAGAGATTTTCAATTCGCGTTTATGATAGTAAAATAAATAGTAAGATTTCTTTTAAGGGGAAAAATTTAGGTGAGTTGGGTTTCAGAAGCTTACCAAAGCCAAGATATGCCTCCAGACTCTATAAACTCCCAACCTTGTGCGTTACGAATTGACTCCCTACCAACTGGACCTATATTTGTTTACAATAAATTGTAAGATTTTTAGTGCAATTCAAATTTGAATATTTTATGTAATTTTTTTTAAAAATACTATACATATACAAAAAGTATAAAAATCTAAAACAACAAACAAATTCTTTTTATAAGGGACATAATTTTTTTTTCCGGTTAAGTCATGGGTATCCCCCGCCTGCCCATGTAACGGTCTAAACGAAGACTATCCCATTTGGGTCTCAGAGACGAAATGGTCAGAGCCTTCCCACCAATGTCGACTCTAGGGATCGAACTTGGTTCCTCTCCCTATGATGTAGCTCGCCTAGCCGCTACACCAAACACTTGTTGGTAGGGACATAATTTTTTAAATATGATATGAAAATTTAAATACTCAACACAAAAAAAATAAAAATAATAAAAAAGCTTTCAGTTGTGAATTTACTAATACAAAAGGAAATATTTAACAATGAGTGTCATAATTAATAACCTTTAAAATTAAATAAACCATATCAATACCCTATAATTTAATTATTTTCTTAATATTAAGGATATGTTTAATTGAATAATATATATTTTATGCAGGGAGTGGACGCCTTACGTTGATAATTATTTAAAAAAAAATTGCAAATTTTGTTTCGCATATGAGCCGTGTGTTTTTTATATTTCTAATGCATATTTCTTTGCGATAATGCGCTTGTGTAGAGGCCTGTAAAACATCAGAGATAGTAACTAAAATATATTTTTAGACAAACATACTAATTTCATCCTCAAAGTTTACACTAACTGTTAATTTCGTCTCTAATATTTTCTTTTGTTGTCAGTTTCATCTCGAATGTTTCACATTTTGACCAATTTTATTCTTTGCTGTTACTTTAACTAAATATTATCGACAAAATCTACGTGGCTAATGATATATAATATAAAAATTATAGAAAAAGAAACTCAAATTCTAACTCAGATTGAAAAACAGAATGCAGTCTGTCGTTAATTTATTGAAAGAAGTTAGTCAAAAGATAAAATTAACTAAAATGTGAAACATTAAGGACGAAATCAACAACAACAAAAAATTGAGAATGAAATTAACAGTTTTTTTTTGATACAACAAAATCAATTACAAAAGAAGTTCAGAGAAGAAAATATAAAATCTATCACGGATAAAAAAAGAGCTTGGGGGCCAACTAAAAAGCTCCTTGGATAGCGCCGCCGGGGCATGGAAAACCTTCAAATTGACGTGTGAAAGAAGATTTTTAATGTCCGTAGTAAGCAAGCTTTCGTTGACAGTAGCTCCACCCTGACTGAAAAAGCGTGGCAAACTGTGGTGTGAAAAGGCAAGAGCAACGTTCCCATGTAGGTGATCCTTCAGTTTAAGCACTGTTTCTCTGCAAAAGAAGAAAGTTTCTGTTGCTCTAGGCAAGGATTTGGTAGTTCGTTTTCCTGCAGCGAACTTACATACACCATCTTGGTATACGACTGTTGTGAAGAATCTGCTGTTGTCTCTATCTTCAGAAGAGAAGAGTACGGAGATGGTAAAAGAACCCAGTAGCGAACGGGAGAGGCTGCCTTCAGAAGGTTTGTGGTGATGAGTGTGCTGGTTGTTTTGCAAAGCCGAAGAAAAAGAGTTGCTATAAAGCGAGAGAGCTTCATGTGTTGCTTGAACCAGTTGCATCGGATTGGTCTGTTCGCCTTTCCAATATAGAATATTCCTGGATTCCCAGATCTTGTGGAGAGTGATGAAGGACCATGAGAGTAGATACAACATGTGTTCATCTTTTTTGAGCCAAGTAACGCAAAAAGAGATAAGTCACTGGACGAGAGTCATAGTCCGATCCTGCATAAAAACAAAACTGAAGGGGGATCCAAACCAAACCGCTCTGGCAAAATGACATTGCATGAAGAGATGGTCAACTGTTTCGAGTGCGTCTTGGCAGAAAACGCAAATTATATCATTGTCCAGATGGTGTGCTCGAAGAATGTCACCCACTGGTAAGGCGCTATTGATAAGCTTCCAGATGAACAAGAGTATTTTCCTAGGTAAGTGGAGCTTCCAAAAGAGAGTCCAATTGATGTTGTGCACAGGAATTTCAATCCTTTCTCTTTCCTGATTGAGAATTTTGTACCCAGTGGACGGGGTGTATTTTCCTGAGTTTGCACCTTGCCAAATGAGTGAGTCCTGGGATTGAGTTAGGGGGATAGGGATATCCTTGATTTGGATCAGTTGGTGCCAAGGATACAACTCTTCCAATTTGATGTGGTTCCATTCATGGTTCTCAATGAGGTCTTGAACTTTGTAGATGCCCGGATCTCCATCCCAAGGGAACACCCAATATTTACTGGTGATATCAATATTGGCGCCATCTCCAACTTGCCACGAAAGCCTACTTTCAATGATTGAAAGGGAGTTACGTATACCTCTCCAAACCCAGGTATCCTGAGTCGTTTTGCGGAAATTGAATTCCGTATTTGGAGTCTTGTATTTGTGGATGAACCAAGAAGTTGAGAGAGACGAGGGAGAGGTAATCCACTTCCAGCCATGTTTAGCAAGGAGAGACTCATTAACCATTGAGAGATGTCTGAAGCCCAAACCACCAGAACGCTTTGGAGTAAAAAGCCTCTGTTTGTTGGTAAGATGCATCCGTTTTCCTTCTGTCTTGTATCCCCAAAAGAAATCGACCATGATGGACTTTATTTTTGTAGTGTCTTTTTTTGGCAGCTGAAAAACAGAAAGCTTATAGATAGGATCCGCTTGAAGCACAGCTTGAATCAACACTGTTCTGCCTGCCTGAGACAAGAGATTAGCCTTCCACCCCTGAAGCCTGTGTTGGAAACGCTCAATAAGGGCATTGGCATTCTTTTTAATGTAATTCTTCCCGTCGACAAAAGTGCCCAGGTATTTGCCCAGTTGATTTGCTTGTTTGACTTTCAAAGTGTTCGCCATGAATCTCCTAAAGTGGCGCGGAGTGTTAGGACTAAATACCACAAGAGATTTGTCCTTATTAATCTCCTGCCCCGCCAAGCCGCAGTAGTAGTCAAGAATCGAAGAAACCTGTTGACAGGAGTTTTGAGTGGCTTTGAAGAAGAGAATGATGTCATCGGCATACATAAGATGGGAGATCATCGGGCCCCTATTTGCGAATCTGATACCTTGAATCTTCTTGTCCTTTTCAGCTTTGCTGAGAAGAGCAGAAAGAGTGTTTGCCGCTAAGATGAAAAGAAAGGGAGAGAGGGGGTCCCCTTGCCGAACACCTCTTTGAGCCGGAAAGGAACTTGCCTTGTGCCCATTAAGCAATAAAGTGTAACTAACCGTGGAAATGCATTGGTTAACCATATTGATGAAGGAGGTGGGGAAGTTCATTCTGCTCATAACGGCTTTGATGAAATTCCAACCGAGCTTGTCATATGCTTTTGACATATCAAGCTTCAAGGCACACCATAAGGATTTGGCTTTTTTTGCTTTATGAATATAATGCATGAGCTCAGTTGCTAAAATGATGTTGTCTGCAATCTGTCTGCCTTTAATGAAACCATTCTGGTTGGGGGAGATCCACTGTCCGATGAACGGTTGCATTCTATTAACCAGAACCTTGGCAATGATTTTGTAGATGGTGTTGCATAGTCCAATAGGTCGGAAATGATCGAGATTGTGCCCTAGGGCCAATCATTTTATGTGTTATTGTTTGAACATATATTTTTGATTAATTTATAGAGATAAATTATGTTGTTATCATATTATTAGCGTGTTTACTATGATAGCGTCCTTGGTTGATTATAAGATAATTAATCTAAAACTGTCCTTGGTCGATCATTCACGTGGGAACGTAAATGAACCAAGACCAGCATGACCTCGGTGTATAGAGATACATGCACTAGATGCTTCTCGAGAGCCATGGTGCAATTTTTGTAAGGGTTACAAATTGCTGGACCGACCCGGAGAGTCCTGCATGGGTTTAGTCATAAGCGAGCCTCTCCTGTACACCTGTCACGATAGCCTTAGACCTGAGGTCTTGACTATTCCGGCATTGTAGTTGTCAAACTTTGGCCTAGTCCAACGTTACCCGTAGCAGGGTAGCCATACAGGCTAGGTACGGGTTTGGTTGATTACCGTGCAAAGGAATGTGGTTGACCAAGATGGGATTTTGTCCCTCATTTAAGATGAGAGATATTTAACTGGCGCCCTCGATGAGTCTGTCCAAGAAATGCGTGGCCACGCTGGGAATTGGGACTAACTCAGGAAATCGAGAAAGTTGTGGTTTGGATTTTGGATGACATTCCCGTGCCTGATCCATGACCAAAATATCGTGAGACAATAGGAATTATGACAAGGTGGTATTTAGGTTAAATCGTTAAAGTCGTTAAAGCGATAACTCCCGTGTTTTGGGTAGTTGTGATGGCTTGCTAGAGTCCGCTCACAACTTGTGAATCATAAAGATGATTTGCTGCCAACTTCACGTGAGGCCTGCTGGGTCACACATGAGCAGGATCAAGATGCTAATTTTTGGGACACGAATTAGGGTTAATTCGTGAGTCACTTAGGTGACACAATTTAGGACATAGTTAAATGTCTTAGGACATTAAATCTTGTCTTAAATAAATATCTATGATTGAGGTTTTAAATTTGTTGGACAAATTTAAATTTAAATTAATTGTTAAATAGTTTTACAATTAAAATATTAGTGAATAAATAAATTAAATAAGTTTCCTAAAAATTAGGGAATTATTGATTTATTAAATTCACTAAAATTGGGAAACATAAGGATGAGGGTGGCGCCTCATTATCTTTATTTTTATTAATAGAAATTGTTTTTATTAATTAAATAAAGATAAGATAAATATCTTTTGGAAAAGATATAGGATTTGAATTAAAAGATATTAAGGTAATTCTTTTATTCAAAATTGTTAGGAATTAGTTATAACTACCTAAGGAGTTTGGGTTGTTATAAAATTCCTCCAAAAACTCCATGAGAATTTCGCCTACCCCCTTTCTTGGGATGGAAGATTTGATCTTGCATTTTAGAGTTTGGGTCTAGGCTAAAGTCGATTTTTATATTTAATTATTAAAGTAATATTTAAATTATAAAATCAAAATCTCATGACTCATTCCAACCAATAGGATTTGAGCAAATTAAGATTTGATCTCAAGATTTGATCTTGGATAGTCAAATTCGAATTGGGCCTTTATTTTTGAATTATAATATTAAGTTTAATATTATAAATCAAAAGATATTTTGAGATATCTAAAAGATATCCCATATCTTAGAGATATCCTAATTGGATTAGGATTCCCTAAAACTAGGAATGAGAACACTATAAATAGAGGCACTAGGCGCCTATCTCAGAGATAACTCACAACACAGATCAATTCTTAGTCAGACTAAGAATTTCGCCTAGAGCATCTATATAGAGTGAAAATCGCCCAATCCCAATCAATCTTGATAATCAAGAACACTTCTTGATTATTCAAGAATCATAGATAGAGTTCCCGTTTTCACTTGGGAAGAAGTGAAGGAGGCTAGCACCTAGGCATCTGCCAAACTGCTCGTGTGGATTACTGGTAGAGGAAGGACACTCTGTGGACTTCTCAAATTCGCGAATACGATAAGTCACCGATCAAAACTAGGTAAACATCTTTTCTTACTTAGTATAAACATAGTTAGTGGATCCTGGAAGGAATCACAGAGTTATCTTTTAGTTTTATTTGCGTTTTAGTCCAAAATTTTTAATTTCTTCCGCTGCGCTCCCTCTGTGATTTCCCAACAGGAAATGTGTTACAGAAGACGGATCATTGGACTTTGTGATTAGGGAGATAAAAGTTTGATTGAATTCCTTGAGAAGATATCCGGTATTCTGAAAGTTTTTGATCATTTCACAGACATCTAATTTGATCAATTCCCAGAATTTCTAGAAAAATTCAGCAGGAAAGCCGTCTGGACCTGGCGCTTTGAAGGACTTAAGTTGAAAAACAGCCGACTTGATCTCCTCGTCCGTGAAGGGGCTATCCAAGCATATCTTTTCCTGTTCAGAAATATGAGGTAGCTCCACGGAATCAAGCTCATGAAGGATATAGGATTGGCTTGGCTCTTCGGGATAAGTGTATGCACACTGGAAGTAATTTCCAAGGAAGGCTTCCATTTCTGTATAGTTTTCAATCCAATTGCCCGCAGCATCCTGAATTTTTAAAATTTTATTGGCAATTCGACGTTTTTTGACCACTGTGTGGAAAAATTTTGTATTACGGTCCCCCCCGATCAGCCAAAGCTGCCTTGCTTTTTGAGCCCACAAAATTTCTTCATATTCCAACCATTTATTGAGTTCTAATCGAACTGAGAGCTCTTCCTGTATCTTGTTTGTATTATTCACTGCTATTTGTTGTTGGAGAGAGTCCAGAGTGTTTTGAAGACTTTTAATCTTGTTCTGAATATTACCAAGATCCTGTCGGTTCCAAGTTTGGAGATTGTGCATCGTGGCTTGTTGCTTACGTGCCACCGAGAAGGCATTAGACCCGGCGAAATGTCTCTGCCACGTCTGATTGATAATGTCTGATGCTTTCGACTCATGCAACCAGAAAAGTTCGAATCTTTTTGGCCTATGTCGGAAAGGTATGGTTCCTTTCGTGTCGACGATTAATGGGCTGTGATCCGACGCAGCAACTTGTAAACAATTGAGCCAAGTGTTTGAGTATTGCAAGAGCCAATTTTCATTGACTAAGGCTCTATCCAGTCTTTCCCACACGGCATCATGTGTTTTCCTCGAATTACTCCACGTGTACGTATTCCAAGCAGGACGAATATCCATAAGCTGGCAACTGTTAATGAGTTGTTGAAAGGCAAGCGCGCCAGGGATGTCCGGATTTACGCTTAATTTTTCTGTCGTATTGAGAACCTGATTGAAATCTCCTAACAACAGCCAAGGATTATCATCGTTGGGTTTGACTGAACTTATAAAATTCCAGACCACATGTCTTTCGTTAGTTTTAGGTCTGCCATATATGCAAGTCAGCCAAAACGGTTTGCCAGAACAATCGTAACAGAAAGCATGAATCCAGTTTTCAGTAATGTTCAGGATATTACACGATACATTATTGTCCTAAGCGAGAACTAGACCACCTTTCCGCCCGATAGCATTAAAACCCTCAGAATTTGCATAACCCCACCTACTAAGAAAGCCATTACATACATCAACATGACAAAGGGTCTCACAAAAGAACAAAAAGTTTGGGGAGAATCTATTAATAAGCTGTCTTGTTCTTCTTCTTGTCGAGGCGACCCTAAAACCCCGACAATTCCACGCTAAGAACTTCATGGCGTCTTTGGGGGCTGATTTGGGACAGCCTCCCCGAACCCATCGAGAAACAAAAGACCGTTTTCTGTGAGATAAGCTAGCAATAAAGCTTTTGGCAACTTCCAGATGTGTGAAGGAAAGGAAGGACGGGGTCGCTTGATTGCTGCTTGAGTCGTCATAGTCTCACGTTTCCTTTTGGCAGTGCCCAGTCCCCAAGAAAAAACAGCAACATATGGATCAGTAATTTTGTATCTTTTTCGTGCTTTTTCTGAAGCCAAGTCTCGTAGCTCCTGTCTTCTGCGTTTCCTTGTAGCCTTGCCGAGAATGTGATCGATCACTACCCACTGTATCATTGGGCAATAATCAAGTCTATTTTGAATGGAGAAGATGCGAGTGATGAAGAGGGTCCATTGGGTTTTGAAGAACCAGTTGAAGGGAGAAACTAAGAACGGTCCTTGTAGACTTGGTATGAAAATAAGTTTCCTGTCCATCCAGACAATGTGAGAGTAGCTTGCAATGTTAACATGAAACATGTCCCACTGGATTCCTTATTTGCATTTGAGACATATATAGATGCCGAGACCCAATCCTTGTGGAAGCATAGCTGCAGCCCAATTGTAAAGGGAATCACTATTGAGAGTGAAATTCGGCACTTTAGACCATTCCGTGAGCTCATTCGGATTCTGGGCCTCCATTTCCGAAAATTGTTGGAGCCATTGTTCAAGGTTGTGCATGATCATGGCGCCACAGAAAGGATCAAAGAGGAAGGGACCAAAATGTCCCAAATTTACTGATTCCTCCAATTCCTCCCTGCTGTGGTAGTGCTGTGCAAAGTTCGGCGTAATCGCAAGCGGAAGATCAGAAAGGTCCTTTGAAATGAGCGTTCCCTCTCTATTTTCATCAGGGACATGCCCAGAACTCATCTGGGTGGAAGAAGAAGGTGGTACCGAGTGTAAAAATGAATGCAGATTGAATACAGATTCGTTATTTTCATGAAATGCTTCTTGCGCTGTTGCTCTGTCCCGGTTAAGGGTGTCTGTGTCCTGTGTATCATCAACTTTGGTGCCTGATGGTTCCCCCTTCTCATACATTCCGATCGGGGAACAGTGGTTTGAAACAAAAGGTTCCGGAGTAGTGTCTTCGACGGGTTGCTTACCTTTTCGGTCGTGTTCGGCTTCCTGATCAGTGTTTGGAGAATAGGAAAAGTCCAGAGCTTCCGTGTCTTCCAGTTGGTGAATCTCGACAGAGTGAAACAAGTCGTTATCACTGTGTTCTGAATCAGGATCCTCTTGAGAAATTTCCATGCTATCTCCTGAGTCTGAAGAATTATCCGATGAAAAGTCTGCACTAATGTGGTTTCGCTGGTGTCGCCACCACCTCTCAGCCACCACGTAATTTACTTCGACGCCGTCGTGAAACATAAAGATTTTGGTGGTACGCCGGAACTGGTATTCGCCAAATCTCCTTCGGGGACAGCGATATTGTGGATTGGGCTGCTCCGCCCAAGACGTAACTTCGGCTCGTGCCATCATTACTCTGAGTTGTCTGGTAGCTTCGGCCTGAACTCGATGAGAACTCCAATCGCAATGTTCATGCACATGTCCAATGCGCCCGCAGTGCTCACAGATGCGAAAAACACGTTCGGGAACGCAAGTGATCCACTTGATGTTTCCATCTATCAGGGGTAAGAAGCAACCAGCAGGGAGAGGGATTGAAGGATCAACGAAAACTTTAACTCGGATGTATTCAGGGTTCATGGTGAGGTCGTTTCTAGGGTCTCCCTGACATGGTTCGCCGATTATGCCTCCTAGAAAGAAGGCCATCTCGTCGGAGATCAGTTCAAGGGGAAGGCCATAAAATCGAAACCAGATCGCAACCTTGTCGACTTTGAGCTCTGTGGTAGACAGATTTGGCTTCCATTTCGTGACAGCCATCAAACACTTCTGTATAGTCCATGGACCATTGTTGGTCATGATCTCCATGTCCTCAATATTATCAAACTCGAGTATGTAAAAATTACCAAACTTAGTAATGACTCGAACATGCCCCTGAAGTTGCCAATTTGCTTCTAGAATGATTTGAAGCCGATAGACAGGGATATCCTTACTATCTATAAGAACAGCTAGTGCTTTGTTTCGCCAGCCAGCGATTCTGTTTTCTACAAAGGCTCTATTGAGACGGAGAATGGGACCCTGACGCTGAACGGTGGGGAGGGAGCGAAGAAAAGACATGCTCTGTGTGATTAAAGGGAAGGAGCTCGACATGTTCCAAGGGTGACAAGAGGAAAGCGACACTTTGGAAGGAACACAGCCAGAAACGAACGAGGACAAGAAAACCAGAAAGACGAAAAGACAAGGTACGGATAGTATGAAAGAGACGAAAAAAATGAGCATGCAGACAGAAAGGACGAAGCAAGAGGACAAATAAGCGCTTTGTGGAAAATGAAAAGATTGGTGAAAGAGACTAGAGTCATGGTTTCCTATATTAAATACTACAGACGAAGCGACATCAAGCAATAAAGACGCGTGAAGGCGAAGGGAAAAAGGATAAGGGGAAACTAGCCTATGAACAGCAGCGAGGAGTTAAGATGTGGACAGAAAACGTTAAACCTTATGGAAGATAGAAAAGATCGCATGCAAAATAAGCAGCAGGCAATGATTACATCGCAAGACTAAAAGCAGAAAAAGATACAATATAATAGGTGACAGCAGAACTTGAAGAACACGAACAAGAAACTGCTAGCAAGCCTAGATATCAGCAAGCTAGATGAATTAAATGCACATCACCTGGGTTGGCGGAAGCAACGACGGCACATCTCCTAGAGAGAAGATGGAGAGTCTCTCTCATCAAGAGGTCATCGTCAATGGTATAAAGTTAAATTAATACTTTTTATCTATATTTTTACAATATTTTGGAAAGACAACCATGTCTTCTTCCCAATTTCATCTCACCTCAGTCACACTTTATCATTTCTTTTTCATTATTTTCTTCTCCAATTTCTTAAAAAAAAAAAAAATCTTTACTCCGATCCATTCAATTTCCTTTGACTTGCTGCCTAATTTCTCTTGAGATTTGAGAATTTTTTTGTAGAATTTAAATGGGTCTTATTCTGTTCATGGCGCTTCATATTAGCAACATAAATTGTTTTAGTGGACCATAGAAAGCAAGAAGGATAAAAGTTCTGTTGGTAGCAAACTAGGATGAACCGTGTTAGAAGAGGAAGCCACTTCTAAAATTCAATGTGAAAGTATAAATTTGATCTCATATTTTTTATTCAGTTTTTAATATGGCCTCGTATAATTTTTTGTTATACTTTTGATCTTATATCTTTCATTCAAATCTCATTTTGGTCTCATCTTTTCGTTGCAAATTTAGTCTCATATCTTTAGGTCAGATCCCAATTTGATTCTATATCTTTAGATCAAGTGCAGAATTGGTCACATATCTTTACAAAATGTTCCACCTGAGAATAAAATTATAGGTATATAAGTTATGTGGACCAAATTGAGACCTTTTTGCAAATATAACAAAAAATATACAAAACCAAATTAAGAATTAAGTAAAAGATATAAAATTGAATTTACACCTGATCAAAATTAAATGTCAATATAACAATTCAAAGGCTCATCAACAATATTATTCGACATCCACGTAATAAGCTCATCACTCATCATCAGTCATCAGCGTCTCGAGTCAAATCAGCCATTGCACTGCGGGTTTTTTTTTCCCTTTAAATATTTAAAATAATAAATTATTCTCAAAGTGTATTTGTTTGTAAAAATAATTCTCTATATATATTTGTTTTGTTGACACGACATCACATTTTGGCCCAGTTCGTTTCCGTTTTGATTATAATCTGTTTTGATTATAATCAAAATAAACATGTTCGTTTCCATTTTTTTTCTGATTCAATTATAATCATGATTCTTAAATAATCAAACACACTAAATTACACTTATACCCCTATACATAAACCTATAATTACCTATACTCTAATACATTCAATCTCCAATCACAAAGGGCAAAATGGTCTTTTACCAGAATCTGGGACCATGTTGTACATAATCATTGTGACCTAGGGCTGAAATTTGAATTTGTGCAAAATTTTTCAGTGTCAAATTGCAAATAAGCCCTAAATCCAAAATCCATCGAGACCCAAATTTTTCACTGTGAGTTTGGCCTTCTCCATCGCGTCTTCCATAGCCCGTCGACGTTGTGCCCTCCGCCGCACCGGATTCTTCCGCATGACCGAGCGACGGTGGCTTGTCTTCCATCGACGATCAACAGTCCTCTGAGGTCCGACGCAAGGTAAGTGATCCTCTGCTGTCTTCCATCGTCTTGTAGGTTTATTTTAGGGCTGAATCGAGTCGACTCGAAGACGGAAAAAGTTGAGTGAGGGAGTATTGAAGATTAACCAAGATTAACCCATTTCAGTTAAACCATATCACAAAAGTAAAACCTATATATCTAGATGATGCCTTCCGTAACAATGTTACTTTCCTTTTCTTGTTTCATGAACGAATTAATTAAGCAGATGAATACGCTTCTATTAAAATCATGAATGAATAGGAGTGATAAACTACCAAATGTATTCAGCAATTATGTTGTCTGAACAATAAAGAGCTCCACATGTTAGATGTAATGGGACTTGCATTAAGAGAGCTTTTGGTGATTCTCATCTGCCATTGAGTAGAGGGTGCCAAAATCTGGGCCATGTTTGGTTTTTACTGAACATAATACAGCCATGAACAACAAATGAAAAATAATCAATTTTAAGTTTTAACTACACAAGACAATGCTGTAATTGAAATCAAGGATTAAATCATATTTTTCTTCAACCAAATCAGGTTTGTAGAGTGTGTCATTTTCTGTTCTCTAATGCACATATTGTCTAGGTAGGAAAGCAAAATATATATGATTAGGATGTATTCTGTATGGTACTATAATAATATCAAATGTAGATTTACTTGACTGGTAGGTGGCAATCTCTTCTAACAATTAGAAGATCCATAGGAGTAGACTTTTTTTTTATATTTTTATTAGTCAAACTTGAAACTGTTGTGCAGACCTTAGGTATTACAATTGTGACATTTGGCTTTTTGCGAATAATCCTGACGATGTCGACCATCACATCTTCATCAGCAGCTCTCTCATCGTCCGACGAGGTCCCGACAAGATATTGTCATTGTGGTGAAGTTGCTGTTTTCCGAATGTCCTGGAAACCTTGGAGTTTCGGAAGGCGGTTTCACACTTGTCCGCACTATCCGGTATGCAATTTATAGTTTTATAATTTGTAATATATATTGTGTTTGTCGTACATTGTTTTGAGTTCCATACAATAAAACGCTTAACTTTGATGTATGATGACCATTTTCCTCCAGCCAAAGAAATGTGGTTTCTTTTCGTGGCATGACCCTGAAACTGATAGCCGATGGCAAGAAGTTGGCTGGAAGGTGCAAGCCCGAATTGAGTCCCTTGAACAACAATTAAATGCTTTACTGGCAACGGGAAGGTCGGTTCCAAACCCCCAACAAGCGACGATTGCAAAGCTTCACGATGAGGTGCAACAGTTAAAGAGTACCGAAGCAAGTGAGAGGTTGAAGCTTAAGCAAGAAATGATGCAGGTCAAAAGAAGATACAAGATGGTTGTCACATTTTTGATTGGGTTGATTTCGTCGTTGTTTTTTCTTCTACTTTTCAATATTTGGACTGTACAATTCCGAGTTGGAGGTCAATATTTACCTTAATTAGGTGTAAACTAGTGAGTTGTAGAAGCCGGTGTGTATGTAATTATAATTGTCATTTGTTGGTGAACAATGAACATTGTGGATGCTGAAGATTGCAAGAGTATGAACATTGTGAAAGCAACCCTGTTTTAACTGAAATTCAATATTTTT
>QANZ01010887.1:3795-29730 GCA_003254925.1 Chamaecrista fasciculata
AACCGTCGCTAAATCAGGTTGGCAGATCGCATATTACCGTGTTCTAGCGACGGTTATAACCGTCGGTATATAACGACGGTTATAAGCGTCGCTAAATTAAGTTGGGAGATCGCATATTACCTTGTTTTAGCGACGCTTATAACCGTCGTTATATACCGACGGTTATAAGCGTCGCCAAATAAGGTTAAGAAGAGCGAATTTGCCTGCGTTTCGCGACGGTTCAAACCGTCGCTAATATTTATCTAACGACGGTTATCCCTACGGTTGGTATAACCGTCGCTAAAAGGCTGCCGACGATGAGTTTAACGACGGTTTTGTCGACCGTCGCTAGATCGCTGCCGACGGTCATAACCGTCACTAAACCTAAAGCTAAACCGTCGCTAAATACCAGTTTTTTTGTAGTGTATATATATATACAATTTTAAAGTATCATTTTCTTTAAGAAGAAAACAGAAGTATAATTAGACCTGATCATGAATTAGGTTTTAAGGTATAACAAAACTAAAAAAGTAAGCTGAGTCCAAACACAAGCCCGTTTTTATTCGAGCTCATTTATTATTATTATTTTTCTTTTTTAAATTACATAATCAACTAATTAAATATTTCACTATATATTTGATATTCCATAATTAATCCATGAAAGAAGTCCGAGCATATTTCAAAATGTTTCAACTAATTAAATATATATTATATTTTATAAACATAAAACATATGCACATTATTCGGGCTGGGCTTGAAAAGAAGCCTGAACCTAGCCCGGATAGTATTCAGGGTTTAAAATTCATGCCTTTTTTTTGTTCGGACTTTTATTTTCGAGCCTATATCACATTTTTGTCGAGTCGAACAACTCAATTCGGGCTTTGAGACCCATAATTAGGTATAAGTATGAAATAGGTACATTAATCTCAAAATTCTATTTAGATTTGTGAAGTTTTTAGGTTGTGTTCAGTATGGTGTGATCTCATGTCATATTATTTTAAATGTCGTGATATGTGATACTGTAGTATAAGATACATGATATTTATTATAATATCAACGTTTGATACGACAATAATAGATATTAAGATGCATATGTTTGATATTCTTTATTGAATAACACCACATCTTCATTGAATTTTCATTTTTACCCAAATAAATATGTAAATATTTAAAAAAAAACATATTCATTTATAATTTTATATTAAAAAATTATTTTATAATACTAATAAATAATTAAATTATATTAAGGTAAAAAATACTCTTGGTACCCTCAAAGTATGGGGCTAGTTTCAGTTATACTTCTAAAATTTTTGGGTCAATTATACCCCCAATCTTCTTCTTTTTGTGTCAATTATACCCTCAATTTGAGGGTACAATTGACTCAAATATGAAACAATGGTGGTACATTTGATTCAAATATAAAACATTAGGGGTATAATTGACCTAAAAAAACTTTGGGACTATAACTAAAATTGACCTCTACTGTCTAGTGCCTCAATTTACACCAAGTCAACTAATTATTAGTTTCTAAATAATCGAAATACATGATTTAATCCTTGAATTTGAACTGATTTTATATTTGTTGGTCCCTGAATTTATACTAAATACTTTTTGCTTTTTGAATTTGTACTAAAATTTTTATTTTTTGGTCCTTCAATTTGACCTATGGATCAAATTATTAACAATTGCAATAACTCAGGGTATGAGTTATATATTTTGATTATTTAGGGACAAATTAGTTGACTCAATATAAATTTAGAAACTAAATAGTAATTTTTTGAAAAAAAAAATTATCAACTTAAACAAGGGTAAAATTGAAACTTTTATTAAAAAATGTCATTTCTAACCTTGTAATGTGATATCACATAGTTTTGTATTATTATCAAATCACACCCTTTTTTCAGGAAAAAAAAATTGAACCGGCCGGTTAAACCGGGAACCGGTTGATCCGGAAATATTTGAAAGAATTAAAAAAAAGAAAAAATTAAATATTTGACACTTATTATATGTGATGGACATATGGTTATGTTTAATTTTTACTTTAAATTTAAATTATTGTAATATATCAATATGTATTTGATGAATATGTATATTTGAAAATGTATTTCTTAAGTAAACCGGCTCAACCGGTTGAACCAGTGACCTAGCGGTTGAACCAGTGAACCAATGACCCGAGCCTTTCACCGGGTCAATGACCGGTCCGGTTTTTTGCACTATGCTTCTATCGTGACTCTTCTATTAAAAATAAACTGATGATCACAAAATATATTTTATATTCATTCAAAAGTAGAATTCGAACAACCACCACTTAATTAAGAGAACAAGTAAAAAAACCATTAAATTATGTTGGTATGGTTTGCATGTGACGTTTCTAAATAGTAAATAATGATTCCATGGGATTATCATTATATATTCATTTTAATATTTAAAATTTAATGATTCCTTTGATATCATAAATATATAATTGAACAAGGCTCTGGGAAAAAAATAAAAACAATGCAAGTTGCCATAGATACGGTTGATAATTTGTTTGAAGCCTTTTCATTCATTCTTGTCATTGTGGCAAAATAATAAAAAAGAATTAATCATAATATATGTAATTTCTATTATAGGATGATTAAAATATTATGCTGAAATCACTATTTAAAGTATTTTTTTACAAATGATGTGAATGGGTATATTTATATGAAAACCCTTACTACTACATGACAAATTTATTATAATTAATATATAGTAAAAGGCTAATCTACCCGTATGAGGAACCCCAAAGGTACCCTTTACATGATAAGGTAAAGGCAACTTCTACACACATCAAAGGGCATACATGAACTAAATTTATCTTAAAGGCTCATAAAAATTAAAAGAGTAAATCTATGAGTAAAAAGTAAAAAGTAAAAAGTAAAAAGTAAAAACATATATGACTGTCGATTAGATTTTTTAAGAGTGTAGATAGGTATTATTATTTCTAATGAACATCTCAATAGGTCGACTCTCCATCAATTTTTTTTTTCATTTTCTCCTATATCATTGGAGACTAATCCATCACTTTCAAGACAAAATAAAATTCACTCATCCAAAGGCACAATATATACTTAAAAAAAAAGTGGAAATGAAGACAATAAGTGATGCTATGCGTTTCCCTCAGCGCATTTTCGTTCTTTTTTTTTTTGTCAGAATTTTCGTTCTTTTGGGTTTGATTTTCTTTGCCATTTTGTTTGATTGTTGCCTTGTTGCCTTGTTGGGCTGATTGTGTGTGTGTTTGTTCATGGTTTCAACAATGAGTTTTTACCCAAAGGCATGAAAAATACATCTAGAAAAGGGTGAACAGTGTTTTAAAAATGAGTTACATATAGTCTCTTTGCCTAATAATTAATAAGAGATTTTTATATTTAACAACTCACAAGTAATAGACACTACAGCATTTTTAGCTTTCTGCAACACTTTTCCAGGTAACACTGAAAAAAGTGTTGCAGTTGCAAGAACATGATACATACTGCAACAGTTTTTCTGTGTTGCAAGAATTTTTAAAAAATTATAAAGTTTAGGCAACATATATTTGTAACATAGAAAAAAGTGTTGCAGACTCTCTTATTTGCAACAATATTGTAACAGATTTTGTTAGACTCTTATACTAGGCAACAGTTTTTTGCAACCTTTAGAAAATGTTACCAAAAAATGGGTATTGCAACAGTTTATAAATGTCACCTTAAAGTTTTTGGACTTTTTTTTTCTTCTTGTCTTTGGCTAAAAAATCTAAGGAGAACCAAATTGAAAAGATAGATAATATGTGAGGGATCAAAATAAGATTTTAGTCAAATTTTTAGTTTTAATATTTCATTTCAAAATTTTTTTAGTTTAATATAATCATATTATATGTATATTGGAATATTGGAATTTAGATAGAGGAAATTATTATTTCATTTCGGTTTACGTTTTTGTTTTTCTTCATTAATTTTCAGTTAGATTAATTAGATCGAGACTTTGAAGAAGGAAGACGAACAAGTCTGATTACTTTTCCTTTTTCAATTTAAGCTTTGTGAATCAGATTAAAGTCAGGTATATATATATACATTTATTCTTTTAATTTTGCTCTTCTGGATCCAGATGAATGTATGAGGTTCTGTTGATTCAAGTGGTCGTGATTCTTTGCTGTCAAGGTTCTTTTTATTTCAACTAGTCAGTACGGTTGATGACTTGATGGTATCAACTATTCGAGGACCCAGCGCTGTAGATATTATCAATGTCAACCTGTTTTCGTTTTCTGTCTCTCTGCTATATATTTTTGTTTTCTATTTGTGGATTGAAGGTTGTGATGTAATTGTAGAAATGTTCTATTCTTTGATGGTAGAGTGAAAAAGGAGTAGAGTAATATGAAATGAGAATTGTGTGATCTGTTGTGAGATTTAAACCTAAATATATTATTCCACTATACGCTTACATTTAGTACTTTAGTTTAATCCTCAGTTAAGAACCATGAATATGATTCAAAAAGATAAAGTTGTTTTTCTTTATTTTTCCTCTTTTATATAGTTATACAATCTCTGCAAATATACTTTTTCCTGATGATATTTAAAGGAACTGATATGCTCTCCTGAGTCCTGATCTTATGTATTTATTTGAGGATATGTATTATTTTAACAGGTGGAAATAACTTGGTTCCTACGAATTTGGCTTTCAAAATTGCCGAGAAGATCAGTGCAAATGAATGTTTTTCTGTTTATATAGTTATCCCAATGTGGCTAGAAGCGGTTCCCTCTAGTGCTGCTGTGCAGGAAATCTTGTTCTGGCAGGTCAGACTATTTTCTAGTACCCTTGCTAAAACTTGATATAAATTAAAAGATCAAATGATAAATTTTCTTTTAATTAATTAATTAATTTTGCTGTGTTTTTGTTGTCTCCTAGTCAACCAAAACGTGGAAGCAGGGTTGCACTGAATAAAGCTAAAAAGGTAGTTTTTTTTTTCCTAAAGGATGGATGTCTACTATACATATATGTTAAAAACTATTTTACCTGCTATCTATCTTATCCATTGGAACAGGGTATTGGATAGAGAAAAACAGATTTCAGAGAATTGACTAGGATACAAATACAATCTTTAGTCAGTAAAAAAAAGTAATTAATAGATTATTTTGATATTGGAGACAAATACAATCTTTTACTTGTTGCAGTTTGGAATCAAACAAGGCATAGCAAAGGGTTTGGCCGTGGGAAGCACAGGATTGTCTTTTGCAATTTGGGCTTTCATGGCTTGGTATGGAAGTCGCTTGGTCATGTACAAAGGTGAAAGTGGTGGAAGGGTATATGCAGCTTCAATTTCCTTTATCATGAGTGGACTGTACGTATAATTTATTAATTAATATTGATCTTATATTAAGTTCCTCTAATTAATTCTCCATCGTATGAGTGTAAAGTCTTCATTCCTTCTCTGTTTGTGTTTTCAAGTCTTTGTTCTTTAAGTTTAATTATGAATTCACTCTCATTTTTCTTATAAGCTGCTTAGGAATAAGTTTTTGCTTCTTCATTAGAATCCTAAAGCCTTCCTTTGTTGAGTATTTAGTATTCAGTATTTACATTGTTAACAGAAAAACAATTTTTAAAAGAAACCTTGTTCAATGAAAGTGATTTACGGCATTTCTTGATTTCCGTTTTGCAATATGCCTTCTGAACTTCAAACTGGAGACATATCAATAATTGACTGATGTTATTGTTGAACATATCAGGATTGGCTATAGTATGTTAACCAATGCTGAAATAATTGGAGCAATTTCTCTTGGCAAGGTAAGCTGTGAATATTTTATTGTTTTATTGGTCAATCTGAATTTTACTACCCTGAAATTCTTTGAATAAGTAAATTAGGACATGGTGAAAATCGAGTCAAAGTTGAGCCTCTGAATTTTGGAATTGCTCTAAAATCTAAATGGCTTATTCTGTCATTTTGCAGACTATTTTAGTTGAACCAACTACTGGAAATACTGGACTTGGTATTGCTTTTGTTGCGGCAACGAAGGGATACAAACTTATAGTCACCATGCCTGCTTCTATAAATATTGAAAGAAGAATCCTTTTACGTGCATTTGGTGCATAGATTGTTTTGACAGATCCAGAGGAGGGTCTGAAAGGGGCAGTTGACAAAGCTGAAGAAATTGTTCTAAGAACACCAAATGCTTACATGTTTCGACAATTTGATAACATAACTAATGTGAAGGTTAATTCTAATCAACCTCATTAAACACTTTCGAAAATAAGAAGCCATATTACAATATTATAGCATGAATTAAAATAAGATTTAGATACATGTTATTGAGATTTATATGCACAAATTACAGATCCACTTCGAAACTACAGGGCCAGAGATATGGGAGGATACCATGGGTAATGTTGATGTACTGGTTGCTGGGATTGGAACTGGTGGCACTATTACGGGCACAGGGCAATATCTAAAACTAATGAACAAAAAGATAAAGGTTAAATTACCGTTTTGTTATGTATTTACTATTGTCAAGGGAATGATGACTTATTGGTCTTGTGACTTTGGCTCCCACTATCTAGTAAGTTTGACGTCCTGACATTTGTGTCAAATTCCAAGGACTTGTATCTTTTGTATGTGGAAGAAAAAGAAAAGAGAAGGTATATGAATGTATCTTATTCTTCGTATCCCTATTTTTGTTTACTTAGGTGGTTGGTGTAGAACCTGTTGAGAGAAGTGTAATCTCAGGGGATAATCCAGGTGAGTCTTTTCAAACTTTTTAACGCTAAGGTTTTTCATTTCTTTTTTATTTTTTGTTGCTAGTTTTCAGCCGTTAAGAACGTTTTGCTTATGAGCTGTTGACAATATTGGAGATTTTCTTGCAGGTTATCTGCCAAGGATTTTGGATGTCAAATTGCTTGATGAAGTTATTAAGGTAATAAAAGAAAATTTCTTCCTCATTTATTTGCTTAGATTTCCTATACAAATCTAGCCACTATAACCTGTTTTTTGGGGTAATCTCTAGGCTTGAGAATTTCCTTACCCTTAAATGAACTAGCTCTATGCTTCTATAAATAGTTAAAAAGTTGATCCTTTAGAGTTTAATATGCCATGATGTTGAATAAATGTGACAGAGGTATACAAAGACCAGAAGCAAAATGAAAGGGTGGGTTAGAATTATACAAGGAAGGCGTCAAAATTTGATTTTACAGAATTTTATAATAAAATTAGTGGGGCGGCTGAATTTTAGGTGATAAAGAGTTCCCTTGTCGGCATTGTCAACATGGTTTAGTTGCTTTACTCGAAGCATCATCCACAACATTCTGGATACCTTATAATTTTTGCTTTGTCTTTCTTTTTGTCCTTTAAAGTTGTTTTATCTTGAATTAGCTTACTTGGATGATCTTGCCTAAAAGTAAGTTAACACTTGAGAGCACAGGTGACCAATGTTGAGGCTATTGAAATGGCAAGGAGATTAGCATTGGAAGAAGGCTTACTGGTAGGTCGTATTTTAAATATCTTGATATATAGTATCTTAGTCTTTTTTAATATCTTTAATGTCATTAATCAGCAAACAATTGCATAATTATATATATATAGCTTTCCAAATGGAGTTTTTGATTCTGGACTTTTAGTTTCAAAACTCTGTTTATTCATTGATCTAACCTTCTCACTTTGTCTTCAAGTATAGTATACTACTGGATTTTGCAATGTCGCACTGATCTAGGGAGTAGAATATGCAATGTTATGATAGTTTCAAATTTCTGTTTAGGTTGGGCTTTCTTCAGGAGCCGCCGCAACTGCTGCCTTAAGTGTAGCAAGACGGCCTGAGAATGCCGGAAAGCTTATTGTAGTAAGTTTATTTCTATTTAATTAGTTTGGCTTTCTTAGACGTTCTTACTAAAGTACTCTACATGTTTTATCTGTTTGAATATTATACACACTTCAATCCATAACATTAATAGAATAGAATAAGAAGTTAAGAAGTTTTTAAATCTCAACTCTTAGGTAGAGTCCCCAAAATTATGTCTCCCTTTATAATAAAGTGGCTGGGTTAGAAGGCTTTAAGCCTGAGTTTAGAATGTCAAATTTACAATAGTTCATTTTGCTCTCTGCACCATCTTTGGGCACAAAGCATGCTATTGATTGCAAAATATGGCAAAAGTATTGTTTTGGGGGTCGGATTCAATTTTGTCCTTTTTGTTTTTTTTTTGTTGTAAAATGTTTGGATAAATGTTTTTAGTGAAATTTGACAATCTTGAATTAGAAATTGGTTTTTCTTTTGTTCAATTTTTGGCATCGGTTTGGTACTTTAAGCTTGTATTTGATTGTGATGTGTTTATGGACTGATTCTATTGCTACACAGTTTTGGGCATTTTGCCATGTTTTAGCTAAAGTGCCATTCTATTGATTAATTTCTTCTTGCTTAAGTAGATCATAACTGTACCTTTGGTTTGATTGACTTGGTATGTAGCTTTAACTTGTGGAAAATTGGGAAAGATGAAGGTAATTATTATATCTTGGTTAGTCACTTTTGCCTTGCCACTTGTCAATTTGACTTAGATATGACTTGAGTTGAAATTTTTCATATGCCCTGAAGGTGATTTTGGAACTCAATGGTGATGGGAATGGAGAAGACAATGGTGAAAGATTGAAGGCTTACAAATATCTTAGTGAAAAGATGAAGGTAATTATTATATTTTTTTGGGAACTTAATTTTAATGAAGAAGCAAAGACCTTGGTAGTAATTAAGTATGTACTCCAATTCTTGTTTTTTGATGAACTTGGTAGTAATTAAGAAATATGATCCTTTGTATGCAAGTGAAATCATGACTGTAAGCATTTTTTTTCTATTGGAGCACACAGATGAACCCACACACATCAGCATGTATACAGTAGTAAATGTGTGCGTTAGCATCAATTACTATTCATTGTACTTAGATGCATGTGGCTTGTGGCAGGTGAACCCACACACATCAGCTTAAACTTTGTGATTTTGGAAGGGCTAAAGTGTTGATAAGATATTGGAGCACACTGGTGGTTGCTTGATGCACTTGTTGAAGACATTGATGTTTGTTTACTTATAGTGAGAAGATGTATATGATGTTGAGGACATAGACATTGATTTTGTAAATACAATATGATTGATGTTATAATTATATATATGTTGTAGATATTTTTTATTATTGGATCATTGAATAGATAAATTGATAAAAATCAAATATATATAAAAAATGGTTCATTATAAAATTGCAACAGCTGATTTTGAAACAGTTTACAAGTGTTGCCTAAAATCGATTTTGAAACAGTTTATAAGTCGCCTAAAATTGAATTTGAAACAGTTTGTAAGTGTTGCCTAAAATTGAATTTGAAACAGTTTGTAAGTGTTGCCTAAAATTGATTTTGAAACAGTTTATACATGTTGCCTAAAATCGAATTTGAAACAGTTTGTAAGTGTTGCCTAAAATTGATTTTTGAAAAAGTTTATAAGTGTTGCCTAAAATCGAATTTGAAGCAGTTTATACATGTTGTCAAAAATGAGTATTGCAACAGTTTATAAATGTCACCTTAAATTATTTGCAACGACTTATATGTGTTGCCTAAAATGAATTTGAAACAATTTATACATGTTGCAAAAAAATTGGTATTGCAACAGTTTATAAATGTCATTAAATTGACTTGCAACAGTTCATTGGCTTTGCATAGGCAATCTTCAGTGTTACAGTTGCTTGATTGCAACAGTTTATAGTGTCACTTTAAATTTCTGCAACAGTCTTGAAATGTTGCATATGAAATATAAAGTGTTGCCTTTGCTTCTAAAAATGTTGCCTTTACCTAAGGCAACGCGGGCAAATGCAATGCCCCGAAAAATGTTACAAAAAGTGATAGGCAACAATTTTTTGACATTTGGTAATAGTGTTTAACTGTTGCAGAAAGCCATAAATGCTGTAGTGAGATTATAATAGATTTTCCCCGCTTACCAAAAATTTTAGAAATGGTTTTCACTTATTCACTCATAACAATTTTAAAAAGAAAAATATGGTTGAATAGTATGACACCAAAAAAGGTGAATCAAACAGAGACTAAGCTCAAGAATTTGATCCCACAAAGTTCATTGGAAACTAAATTCAAGAACATCTTTAACAAATGGCTAGAGTGATAGAAGAGAGTATTGTAAGAATGTTTTGCTTTGAAGTGTAAGGAAATTAATGTGATACTGAAGTACTCTTTATATAGCATTCACGAAGCTGCTCTTTCAATAATTATTAGTGTGGTCATAATGATTGAAATTCGCATTTAATTATATGGTAACCATGTTTTTAGTGTGGTCATAAGTATTAGTGTGGTCATACGGAAGTACTCTTGAATTTTTCTTCATGTACCAAATAGAGATTATGACAAATAGGAGATAGAATAGTGCCACATCATCATGACACGTTATTTTTAACGAAACAATTTAACAGAAGTTGACGGTAGGACTAATATAAAACACAAATGACATATGTGGAACCAATCTAAAACAAATTAAAAATAAGGAACCAATTTGAAATTTACTCTATATATAAGGGATCAATTTAAAGTTTTGAATATGGAAGGGAAGGCAAGTGGACAAATAGACAATTCAGATGGGAATGTGGCTAATTAAATTGGAAAATTATATTTTATTATTTGGCTAATGAAGGTGCTTCATAGAATTTACCTATTTCACAATAATTTGGAACTTTTATAGTGCTTTAAAGGTGTAGTATTGAGATAAAAAGGAATATGGTAGAGAGAGAAAGTGTCATCTCTCTACTTATTTCTTTATCTCTAATAAGCAATACAAGTTATAGTGCATTATAAAGAATTCAAATGACATTTCACAACTGTCGTAGCCACATGATGCTTTATTATAATTTTTGCATTGCTAATTAAGCATAGTAATTAAATAAATGATTCTAATTAATTCTCGCCATCAACAAGCTTTGTGAAGTGGTTTATCAAAACTTCAAAATCGTCTTGCTTTCCGATGAGACTCAAACGCACATAACGATTTTCAGCATTATAATAGCTTCCTCCACGCCCTTCTATTTTTGCTGCTTTCAATACTTCATAACAATTCTCATCTTCCTCTCTTTCACATTTCACCCATCCATATGCTGCAATCATAATTTTTCAAACAAATGAAATTAAATCAAACCGCAACTTTATATATATATATACTCATTTATCATTTCTTTTATTTTACGAATAAAAATAAACTAAAATAGGATAAATTATAAAAATAATCTCAGCACTTTAACCTATCTATACGATAGTACTCTATTGTTCAAAAATTTGCAATTTGCAATTAGTAGTTTGCACTGTTAACACAATGTGACTCTATCGCCAAAAAATTAACTGGAGATGACAGGAGAAAATGAAACATAGTGCAAATATTAGAGACTAAAATAAAATTTTGATCCCTAATAGAATAAAATTTCATTTTGATCCTCAAATTGTAGGATAAATTTTGTTTTGGTCCTAAAATTATTTTTTATCCTATTTTGGTTATTAGACTTTCATATTTATTCTGTTTTGATCTTCAAAATGTGATGTCATATAGTTTTTGTCGTTATTTCTAACCCGATCGTTATTTTAAAAATGTTATTTTTATTATGATTCTCAAGTTTTCATATTTATTTCATTTTTCTTTTCAAAATGTGATTTCATATGTGTGATAATAAATGAATTGATAGAAAACATTATATTCTAACTAATCATAAATTAAAGATAAATTTTGTGTTTAATTTTTAAATATTCTTTAGAAATCAGTTCCAAAATTTTAAGACGAAAATGGATTTATCTAACGTATATACGACGTGGTACCTGGAGTAGGATCCCTTGACCTTTTAAAGAATGTGTCGTGTTGAGGAACTAGTTTCTGCAGAGAAAATCTCTTTGATTTGGACAACACTTGTCTCAACCTCATCCATCGGTTCTTCAATGTTTTATAAGCAAACTTGAAAATGTCTTTTCCATCACCTTCATTAACAACGTCAAGAATCTTAAGAGTCCTTAACTGAGATTCTCGAGAAATTCCCATGGTGCTTGATTCCAAATAGGACAACATCTTTTGGTACACATTCTCATCCTTTATCAATGCCCACCTATTAAAACATATTATTTGGTGTTAAAATTTACACAGAATCAATGTCTTTGAAGTTTGAATAATTGAAATACAAAATTTTCCCTTAACGTACAATTTGGTTTCTAAATTTAAATTAATCTTATACCTTTAATTTTTGGTTCCTAAATTTATAATAAATTAGTACTTTTTATTCTTTGAATTTATATTAGTTTTTTTTTTTATTTTTATTTTTTGGCCCTTGAATTTGCATAATTTAAAGATTGAGTTGTATATTTTAATTATTCAAAAAATAATTTATTGTTTCGATAAAAATTTAGAGACTAAATAGTAAATTTTCTCGAAAAATGATCATCATATTATATATAAATACAACCATGCTTGGACTAATTAACAGATGTATATGGTAGTAAGTTTTGGGGAAATTTGACAATTTGATTCTCACGGTTAACTTAAATGTTGGATTTATTATGATATTTTGTAAATATTTAATCTCTTTTGGTCAGGTTGCAGAATAAATGTCATATCTTTGCAAAAGATTCCATTGTTAGTCTTACTTGACCCAAAGATATGAGACCAATTTTGAAACAAAAAAAGAGATAGGACCAATTCTGCACCTACCTAAAGATATAAGACCAAAAGTACAACAACAAAAATACAGGACCAAAGTGGAAAGTGAGCAAAAAATATGGGACCAAATTTGCATTTTGATCTAATATTTAAATTTATAAAATTTATTATTAAGGACTAAAATCTAAATATTTATAAAATATGCAAAGTTATATATTTAGAAAAACAAAAGTTTAAGGACTAAACTCAAATTTTTGATAAATTATAGAGAGTAAATTGTGAATTTTCCCCAAGTTTTGACACCTACCCAAATCTAGTGCCCGCATGTCCTGTGAGCTTGGACATTGTGAAGATCATGAGATCTTGATCAGCTGGAGAAGGGATTGGAGTGTAATGAGGCCAATAATAAGCATAATCATTAATTGTCTTCACATTAGGCCCTTTTAAAACTGCCTCACTCAATTTTCCATCTGGATTATTTGGTGAAGTCACAAACTCAATGAATGTTGTATTCACTTTTGACACATTCTTCTTCCACAATGATGTATCACCTTCATATATGTTATCCCTTGAATTTAGTAATTTTGTTTGTATCCTATAATACTGCCACAAAATTCTCATCATGTTAATTTGCATATATAAGACACATGTAAGGAATGAACAAGATAACATCTTAATCACTTTGGTAAGTACTAATTAAATAACCTCAAGCACTTCTTTAGTTCTCTAATATTTTCTTTGTTACTTTCACATTTGTTTTATTTCTATAATCTTTTTTTTTTATGAATCAGATGATATTAGTAGGTTTTGCTATCTCATAGACTCATACACACGTGACTCTGTTTGAATCTAAAATGTCATGATTAAAAAATACAATTACCTACTAACTCTATTATTGAGCTTTCTCGATATTAATTTTTACTCTTTTGTCCTAAACCCACTTTCAAACTCGATTTGACCTTATCTGCCGACGTTCTCTTTGTACTAAACAAAGACTTATTAAGAGTAACTCGTAATTTTTAATTTGTCGCATTCAAACTAAAAATAAGAGAGATATGACCAATTTCACTTATTTGACAGTGAAAAAAGTGGCCTACTCTCATGACCCGATTTGACCTCATTTGTTGACGATTACAACTAGATAGAAAAAGTACTATTTGAAAGTAACACGTAGATCTGAACTCATTAATCGTTATATTCAAACTTGGAATAAGAAAAATATCACCATATTCAATAGTTTGGGGCCAAAATGAAACATTTTGAAACATAAAAGACTAAAATGAATATCATAACATACATTTAGGACCAAAATGACCCTTTGACCTTATTTTTATATTAATTTAATCATTAGATGCCACATGATGAACCATTAGCTCCTTGATCTATATATATATATATATATCATTGTAATCAGCAGTTGAGAGAAAGTCATTTAATTAATAGAAAATTTATTATTTGGTCCTTAAAGTTATATTGAGTTAACAAATCAATCCCTAAATAATCGAAATATACGATTTTGCCCCTAAAATATCACAATCATTAAAAATTTAATCCTTGGGTCAAATTCAAGGACTAAACAAACAAATTCAACATAAATTTATAGATTATAAAATATAAATTCAAGAACCAAACAGTACAAAATCAATTCAAATTTATGAACTAATTAAATCATCATAAATAGGGATCAATTGTTGACAAATTAATTGCACTATATATTTCAAGAACCAAAATCATGTATTTCATTTATTCAAAGACTCATTCATTGACTTGGTACATGTTCAAAAATCAAATAATAAGTTTAATTTTGCCTTTTAATTAAATAGAATTGCTTAACTTACAGGGTAATAGGGAGCTGTGGCAACCACTTTTGCTGGGGATTGCAAGGAAGAGTTTGTAGAGAAGGCATAAACGGCAGCGTTTATAAGATGAGTAGCTCCAGCACCAAACACAATGAATCTTTCATGTGTGACTGCATTTCCAACAAGTTCATGCAATTTTTGAATGTACTTCACAAGCAACTGTGAGATGAAAGTTCCATCATTATAATAATATCCCATTCTGTGCCATCCTGACACTAAAATCCCACTTTTCTCTGCATGTTGCCTCCAAAATGGTTCCAAGAAAGTTGGATCCCCACTGCATCAGTCCAAACCAATTAAATCCATACAACATACATACATATATACATATTGGATATAGGGTACCGAAAAAATAATAAAATATTTGTTATAGGCTATTAGATATTGAGTATCATAATTGAAACGATTTTTGTACCTATCTTATGTCTGATAACTTTTATTTTTTATTATCTATACCCCTATTAGATATTGAGAATGGATATATACTAGATATTTTTTAGGCCAAAGTGTTGCTCCCTTATCTTGTGATCAAGATGTAAATCACGTCATTATCTTTTTTTTTTTTATAGATCTAGTTTCATATTTTTGCAAAACGTTTCATTGTCAATCTCACTCTAGCTAAATTCTGTACGTCAATCTCCCTCTATTAAGTGTGACTTGGACAATTGACTTAGAGGAGAGAGAAAATTGACTTGGGGACCAAAATCGCAAAAAAAAAACGAAAGGAAAGATATAAGAACAAAATCATAACTTACCCTGATGATAAGGGATCAAAATTACACTTTAGCATTCATTTCGTCACATTAACATGCCACATCAACATTAACAGAGGAAGAGGAACGGAAATAAGGGTGGGACGGACTAAAGGTCAAACCTTTTACAAAGATGTGGGATAAAAAATGCAAAAAAAAAAAAAGGGCTAATTTGCAACCTAATCAAAATTGCACTTCAACCTAATTTTTATAGGGAAATTTAAAAAAATACTCTGAATATAATATCCGTTTAAATTGTCATCTCTATTCACAATTTATTATTTGTAAAGAGGTCCCAAATAATGGCATAAAGCTCTTCAACTAAACTGTCTCCCGTAAGACTTTATTTATAGGAACTGAAGTATCTATCACTCTAATGAATCACTTGTTAATATTCATCAATTTTTCAATTTTAGCAATTCATTCTTCATATATATATATATATATATATATAATATACGTATGTGTAAAAAGAAACACAAACCTTGCGGCTTCTGCAGGGCAAGTAGAATTAAATTGTGAACAAGTAGGACCATAATAGCATGAGTTGCACTCACAGACAGGTTGATGGCCATTGAGAACCAAACCATCCAAATAGGCACTTCCATGTCCTGAACACTCTATGGTTGCCACTTTCTCTGCTTCTTTTGCAGCCATTTTGCTCCATGTGGGCAACCATAATTTTTGTGCTGGTGATGAACTTGATGCACTAACATAGAGGTTTGAGGAAGATGATGATGCCAATGTTATAATAATCATGGCAGTCATCATGATGCTATTATATGTAATGGACATTGGAGAAATTATTGGCTTCTTTGCCATTTTGTTCTTAAATTTTAAGAATGCTTAAGGGTTTTGATGGAAGGATGTGGTTCATGCCATTGTATATTTATAAGGGAAGTTTTGGCTTAATTATGTAATAAATAATTGATAGTCAATGCAAGACTTATGATGAGAACTAAAATTATAGATTTTTATGGGACCTCATGTATGCATAGATACATAAATTATTTAAGGCAAAAATATTAATTAATTTCGTTCCCAAACTTTACATCAACTTTCAATTTAGTTCTCAATCTTTTTTTACAGTCAATTTTGTCCTTAATGTTTCACATTTTTGTCAGTTTTATCTTTTGCTCTTATTTTAGTCAAATATTAACGACAAAATCTATGTGACTAATGATATGTAATGCAAAATTGATAGAAAAAGAAACTCAAATCATCACTCAGATTGAAAAATAGAACACAGTCTATCGTTAATTTATTGAAAGAAGTTAGTCAAAGAACAAAAGTGACCAAAATATAAAACATTGGGGACGAAATTAACAGTAAAACAAATTGGGGATGAAATTGACAACTGATGTAAAGTTTGGGGACGAAATTAGTACTTTTGTCATTATTTAATATTTAAAATTATGAATGTATATTTTAATTACAAATTAGTATCACTCACTCACTTGTGGAATAATGATTTGTACTAAAGATTGTTTTTAATTAATCTGAAAACTGTCATGAACATGGCCAAAATCAGTATTAAAGATTCGTACAAGGACCACACAATAAATTAAAACGACCTACTATTGGATATTATTAAATATACCTTTGGGTTCAATTATTTATTTTATTAAACATATATATCACATGTCCAAGTTTTAAATTTAATTATGTTGTAATTGTACAGGTCAGGCTTTTTTTACTATTTAATTCAAATTGACGGTATATTTTTTTTTTTCATTTTCTTACATTATTTAAAACCATTTAATTTCATTAACGGTAAGAATTCAATTTCTTAGATTAAGTTTATAATATTAGATAAAGGAGAATAGTAATATTGTAATTAATCATGTTTAATAATATTAATTGTCCCACATGAATGATGTTATTATGTGAATATGATTAATTAGATGAGATAGCACATTTCATTCTCAACTTGCCCACAGTGATAGAAAATATATATATCACTTGCTAGTATTATCATATATTATGCATGAACCTAATTAAATAAAACTTTACCCACATACATTGATATTTAATTTGTTACTAGCCTCGTCTTTAAATTGCTTGTTACATTGGTAGAACACGATATATGATATATATTGAATTTGTCTCAAATATAAATATTAACATGTAAATTTTATGCAACTATGCAAATCACTTTATATTTCTAATTTACATGTTCTTGAACTTATTAGTGATAAAATTTAATTGAGTTATAGGTTGACCCATTAAAAAAATCTAAAAGAAAAAATAATAACATTGCAACGATACCATTACAATATTACATGTGCCTAAATGGGTCGCCCAAAGGGAGAAATACACGTGGGACATGCATATGCCGCTGCAAATTGCGACGTAGGGCTATTTCATCCTCTTCCTCTTCATAGGAGGTAGAGCCGTCAAAACGAGCCAGGCCCGGTGGGCTGGCTCGTTTAACCCACCAAAGTGGCGAGTCGGGTTGTGAAAATCTGGCTCGCCAAAAATTTTAGCTCGAGTGGGTTGGCTCACTTAACTCACGGCTCGTGGTGGGCTAGCTCGAGTGAGCTGGTGAGTTAGTGAGCCAACCCACCTTTTTCTAAAAAAAAAAAATAAAATTGTAAAATTAAAAATTATAACCCTAAAATATCTTCTAGGCTCTTTGTTTCTTCCTCGTTTTCACATCAGATTTCATAATTCACTTTCGTCTTTGAGAGTTTTTTTCTCTTCGCAAGTCTCAACCCTAATTTCTTCTCATTTCTTCACTCAACCGACCAACCCCAATCTCAACGGCCGTTGTTCCACCGTCCGTCTAGAGAAAAAACGAGTGGTGGTGTTGGGTGTTATTATTTGTGAGTTGTTTTATTGATATTTTTAATTAAAAAATGAAAAAAAAAATAAAAAAATTGAAAAAACGAAAAAAAAAAAATAAAAGTTGGTGGGTTAAGTGAGCCAACCCGGCTTACCAACTTGGTGATCCGAGTTGGCAAAACCTGGCTCGCCTGAGATCTCTAGCTCACGTGAGCCAGCTCGCATGAGCCGTGGCTCGCTGCGAGTTGAGTTGGCTCGCTTTGACGGCTCTAATAGGAGGTCCACCATTTCAATTGTTCATTCTATTCACTTAAATAGAAATTAAAGCTCTCATTTGAAAGAATATAATATAATCTTCAACAATAATTTTTTTCTCTCCTTTTGAGGTTATTTTTTTCACATCAGTTTTGGAAAAAATGGCTTTATCTCTTTGATAGATAAAGTCAACTATATTTAGTTTTGTATTTAAAATTTGAAGTTTCATTTGATATTATATATACATGGGTCACATGGGAAAAAAAATAGATATATAATATCACATTGGTCACATGAAAATAATCATTATTTTATTATATACAACTGTCTTGTTTTAAAATAATGATTCCATTAGATTGCCATTATATATCTAGTTTTGTATTTAAAATTTGAAGTTCCATTTGATAGTATAAGTTAGATATATAATCAAACATGGGTCACATGGGAATAAGTCAATAAACATTAAACAAGCACAAGTTGCCATTAGAAACTGTGTAAACGGCCAAAAATCTCCTTTTTTCAATGACTCAAAACTCAAAACTCAAAACTCAAAATAAAGCCGCATGCCAAAAATCTCCTCTTTTCAATGACTCAAAACTCAAAAGTCAAAACTCAAAATAAAGCCGCATGCCGATCGCATCTAGACAATATTAATTCATCATATCCAATCGGTTTAAACTTCATTTTGATCCTTAAAATAAGATCAGTTTCATTTTGGTACTAAAACTATTTTACTTTGTTTTGATCCTCAAATGTTTACATTTGTTCCATTTTCATCTCCTTTATAATCTAGATAGTTGATATTCATCATTTCTCTCTTACATGTATCTTAATAGTTAATAAGTGAGTTGACAAATAGAAAAAAAAATATCATTTTAATCATAAATTAGATATTATAATCAATTGCAAATTTATTCCTAATTTGTAACGAAAAATGAAAATTTTGCTTTTCCTTTTTTCCAACTCACTTATTATGACATATATGCTATGAAGCATGGACACTGACACAGACACGGACAGACCGACACATCAAATTCTTAAAATTACATGACACGACACACGACAAATAATTAAAAATCCATAAATTTTGATGATAACTTTAAGAATTACAATATTTATTCATAATATATGTTATATATGTCATTATTTTCTATTATTTGTCATATTAAAGTCACAACAAAAAATGATTTTATATTCTGAAACTTATGAATATATGTCGTATGAGTGTTGTACGAGTGCTAGACACGGACACGTATCTGACACGATGACACGTCTTCAAAATGAAGTTTCCATGCTTCATAGCATATAAGAGAGTGGAATGATTCATGTCATCTGTCCAAATTAAAAAAAAATGTAAAAGTTTAAGAATCAAAATAAAACAAAAAATAGTTTTAGGATTAAAATAAAACTTTTTCCATAGTTTGAGGACCAAAATAAGATTTTAACCTGATTGAAAATGATGAAATAAGATTGTCTAGAGAGATGGGTTTCTTTACATTTTTGCAAGTGAAGGGTGCTGAATGTTTGAGCATGATTGGCATGCGGCTCTTTGTCATTGAAAAAGGATCTTTTTGACCAATTTATACTTGAATAAATTAATAATTTAGTCCTTAAAAGATTATCAAGTTAATAAGTCGGTTCTTAAAAGATTGAAATACATAGCTTAGTCCTTGAAAGTTTAAAACAATATACTCTTTAGTCTCTGAAAAGTTAAAACAGTTTACTATTTAGTCCATGAAAATGACTAATAAATATATTGATTTGATCTTAAAGAGACTAAATTATGTATTTCAATTTTTCAAAAACTAAGTTGTCAGTTCCATAATTTTTCAAAGACTGAATTTTTTAGTTTACTTTTAATACTTTCGACCCATTTTTTTCACTCTAAGGTCCAAACATAGGATGAGTGCAAACAATGACAAAGTAAGGAGGCAAGTGATGAAGGAACAAGTTTCTTGGAAATTCTTTGAGAGAAAGTACAATCAACAAACAAAGTACTTCTCTTCAATCTCTGCACAGGCAGGCAATGATGAATGAAAAGAAGAGAAAGAATGGAAGAGCAAAACAGAATATATTTATTAGTCTGATGGAGAGTATGCTAACACTTCATGACCTTGATCTTTTTTAAAAGATATAGAATCACTTTTGCACTTGATCTAAATATATAGAACCAAAAGTGCAACAGAAAAAAGATATGAGACCAAATTGGGAATTTAGCCTAACAAAAAATAGTAGGGGTCAAAATATAAGCTATTATGAAACTATAGGGACTGATTAAAAAATAACTAAACTATAGGGACCAAATTAAAAATTAGTTTTTTTTTTTACATAAAAATTAGAGTAAAGTAAATGAAAAAAAGAGGAGAAAAGAAATGGTGAAGCCCAACCATCATTGGCCCAAGGCTTAATTTATGAATTCAATCTTTCTAAGGTCCAACACCCTTTACACTTATTTGTTTTCAAAATAAACGGAGTTGAAGCAAATAGCCCAATACTCACCCGTAGCCCAAAAAAGGGCATAAGCAACCATGATTCAAATATCTTAAACATGTCTTTAAGACCGATTTTCAAATTTAGTTTTATTTATTAATTTTTAAATTATTTTTAAAAACTGGTTTTTTTAAATTTTCTTTTTCAGTTTTTAATAAATTTGGAGGCAACTTTTTTTTTTTAAAAAAAAAGTTATAATTCGTCTTGAAATATCAGACATGACATATATCTATATAATTTTAAAAGGTCAAATTATGTATACACCCTTGAATTTTAGGTTGGGTGCAGAAAACACCTCTGAGTTTTGAAAGTATGTAAATAAGACCCATGAGTTTTTAATTATGTGCAATTAGTACCCTTCTGTTAAATTTCTGTTTGATTTCACCGTTAAGTGCCATGTCAGCATGGGTATTAAGGTAATTTCACCTAAATCTAAAAATTTAACCCAAGTTTGTTTTTAGACTTCTTGAGCTACTCAACCATGGAACCCATTTGGTATTTGCTATCCGACGCCGTGAGCAAGAAAGATGAATATTTTGGATATAAGATTCTAATACCAAGTACATGCTTTGGGTATTAAAATAGGGTGAAATACAGATATTAATTTATCAGAACAACTTGTGGTTAATTATACTAGAAGAACTGAAAAATTTATAGATTTCTTGAAGTTATGTATGTATGTATTGTATATGGGTAATTTGTTTGGATTGATGATTCAGGGGGGATCCATATTTCTTGGAGCCATTTTGGAGGCAAAATGCAGAGAGAAGTGGGGTTTTAGTGTCAGGATGGCACAGAATGGGATATTATTATAATGATGGAACTTTCATCTCACAGTTGCTTGTGAAGTACATTCAAAAATTGCATGAGGTTGTTGGAAATGCAGTCACACATGAAAGATTCATAGTGTTTGGTGCTGGATCTACTCATCTTATAAACGCTGCCGTTTATGCCTTATCCCCCAACTCTTCTTCACAATCGCCAGCAAAAGTGGTTGCCACAGCTCCATGTTACTCTGTAAGCAATTCTTTTCAACTAAAGAGAAAACCAATTATTTTGTATGTGAAATCTGTACTGAGTCAATGAATTAGTTTATAGATAATTAAAATACATAATTTCGTCTTTGAAATACATGACGGCCTCTATTTTGCGAAAAAATGACGGGCAAGTCATCGAAAAATTACACAATCGCCAAAAATCATATTTCCGGTTATTTGTTCGCAAAATGAAAGCCTTCATTGAACTCAGGAGGTCAAAAAACCTTGGATTAGGAGTTTCCGTAGTCATCGGGGTTGCCGTGTATCTCGCCGAAAAGTTTGCCAGAGACTTGAGGGACCAAAACGCAACTTTGAGCAAACTTGAGGGACCAAAATAGGACTTTGGCCCAACAAATTTGAGGTTAGGGTATAACTGACACCAACGTTTCACATTGGGGGCATAAATTGACACAAAAAAAAACGTTAAAGGTATAACAAAAACTGACCCCAAACTGACCCCAAATTTTAAAGAAAATTTTAAGTGAAGTATATTTTTGACAAATTAATCTGTTTATACATTAGAATGGGCTGGTTCACGAGTTCGCACTATCCAACACATTGCTATTTGATTTGAGTTGGTTTGAGTTGAAATAATTTTTCTTTAAAATCAAACCCAAACCAACTTGTGTTCAAAGAACTTTAACCCAATTCAACCTACCTCTTGAATACCTCTATACTTATCAAAATAATTAATTACCGGTTAAGTTGTTATCATGTTCATTTATTACATTTGCCTTATGCTAATTAATTAACATGATGAGAATTTTGTGGCAGAATTATAGGATACAAACAGAGTTGTTTAATTCAAGGGATAACAAATATGAAGGTGATACATCAATGTGGAAGAAGAATGTGTCAAAAGTGAATGCAACATTCATTGAGTTTGTGACTTCACCAAATAATCCAGATGGAAAATTGACTAAGGCAGTTTTGAAAGGGTCAAATGTGAAGACAATTAATGATCATGCTTATTATTGGCCTCACTTCACTCCAATTCCTTCTCCAGCTAATCAAGATCTCATGATTTTCACAATCTCCAAGCTCACAGGCCATGCTGGCACTAGATTTGGGTAGGTATTAAAACTTAGAGAAAATTCGTAATTTACTCTCTATAATTGATCTAAAATGTTAATTTAGTCCATAAACTTTTTGTTTTTCTAAATATAGTTCTTATATTTTACAAATATTTAGTTTTTAGTCCTTAATTAATTATAAATTTTATAATTTAAATATTAAAAATAGAGAAGTTAAATATTTACAAAATATCACAATTCAACAAACATTAAGTAGACTGTACTATGAGAATTAAATGATCAAATTTTCTCAAAACTTACTATCATATACTTATGTTAGTCTATTTGATCGTTCATAGACTAAACTATATATTTATATCTTGTGTGTGTATATATATATATATAGGTGGGCATTGATAAAGGACGAGGGTGTGTACCAAAAGATGCTTTCATATTTGTTTTTAAGCACCGCAGGAGTTTCCCGAGACTCTCAGTTGAGGGCTTTGAAGAGTCTGAACACTGTGCTTGAAGGTGATGGAAAAGACATTTTCAAGTTTGCATATTCAACAATGAAGAATCGATGGCTAAGGTTGAGACACGTGTTATCTAAATCAAAACGATTTTCTCTACAGAAACTAACTCCTCAATACGACACCTTCTTCAAAAGGTCAAGAGATCCTACTCCAGGTATGACGTTGTATATTTAATTTGATTTAATTTGTATTCAAATAACAAAAGAAATGATAAATTAGTGTAGATCAAAGGGTTATTTTGATCTTAAATGTATGCTTTAACGTTCATTTCGGTCTTTTATATTTTAAAATGTTCAAATTGATCTTTAATGTTGATATAATATTTCATTTTGGTCCTAAATATGTAGGGGATTTCTCACGATAATTTCGAGTCGCGTCTCTAGGACACTGTCCTGAAGAGATATTTCGGTATCCCACTGATTAGAAACCGGCACTCTCACAGGATTAAATGAAATCTTCCTCAATGTCACACAGAGAGGGATACAGAATAGCAGAAGAAAAGTTAGAGACTCTGATACAAAAGAGAGAGGCTGCCCACTATTTAGAAACTAGGGTTCTCATGTATATATAATAGGTCTAATAAAATATTTATTTAATTATAATAATTAATAAAATATTTATTAATTATAATAATNTTTAAACTCTATTCCTTCAGAACGCACTTCATGAGCTAACATCTGAAACTCTTGAGTTTGCTCCACCACCGACTTGTCATCTACCATTTGATAGCGAAAGAACCGGCTTGCTGCATACTTCTTTGCACCAGCTTCCTCAGTATCATATTTTTTCTGCAAGGCTTTCCAAATCTTTTTGACAGTTTCATATGATTTCTCATAGTAATCATAAAATTCGTCAGCTAAGCAATTAAGTAAATAATAACGACAATTAAACTCATCTCTCTCCCATTTTTCTATTTTTCAGCATGATCTTTCTTTTCATCATCACTCATAGAATCAGTAGAAACTTTTTTCGGATTCTTTTCAGTGAGTACATAGGAAACTTTTAACAAATTAAGATAAAATAAAACCTTCNCCCCTCGATGTTTCAAAAATTTGTTTCCTCCCAAGAGGCTTCGTTAACGGATCCGCATGATTCACACTTGATTTTACATAATCAATTGAGATTACACCATCTTTTAGCAGCTGCCTCACAATATTATGTCTCAATTGAATATGTCTGTTTTTGCCATTAAAGGTCTTATTTTTAGCCATAGCTGTTGGGACTACAAGAGAAAATAAGAAAATAGTAGACAAGAAATAAAAATATTAGTAAAGACGGACTGCGTGGTATTTGGCCGAGGCACGGATATCTCGCTTTCTTTAAGGTAATTCACGCCCTCCACGGGTAGAAACTTTGTCTATAACCCCGGTGTAGTGGTACACGGACGCGTCACCCCCAGGATACAACGGCCAAATACTCGCCTTTTTGAGTCTACAACTTCTACACAAAGAAGTAGACAGGACTCTACTCCCACACTTTTTCTCTACCCAAAGACACAAGTGTTTTGCTCTCACTTTACACTTTGTATATTTTTTTCGTTCTCACTTCTTTTTTTTAAAACTCCAAACACACATATATGTATATACAAAGCTAGCAATCCGTTGGACTCAAAGTTTATTTGTCTTTAATATTATATTTACTACCAATGGAAGAAAACGTACATATACATATTAATTGCCTTTTTCAATGCTATTCTTCCAACGTATATATATATATATATATTAATTGCCTTTTACAATATTGCTTTTCTCCAGCGTAACGACATCCCCATGACTATCTCATAAAGTTTCGGTTATTTTTTATAATAATATACAATAATCCCCTACTTATTATTATAAATTCTCTCATATTTAAGTATTTAATTTTGGGTAGAGATGGATTATTATGCATAATATAGATAGCTAATTTGCTTTGAATCTATATTTAGCAAAAAATATATATCCTGATCCAGAGCCAATAGTGGTATTCGCCTTGAACTATGACTGCTTAGGGGAGACAAAATATATATCTTGCACATAATAATCCAAGTGCAATATATGAGCCCTCGCCTGCACATTAAACCGACCTTTGTGCGATCCTGTTTCTTGAATGTGTTTTGAGAATATGCCCTATATATCCTCATAGAAGCGGCCCCACTTCCACATTCAAATAGGTGAATCTGTCTAGGGTGTTCCTGCAATTAAGACACCCCACTCTTAAGAGCTACAGAATTCATTAAGAGATTTTATAACCTCAACCTCACATATTCATGGCAGGAAATGCACTTACACCATAGGGATGAATATAAAATTTGTGCATTTATCAACAGCCACTCTATGATTCGTTTTTCCCTTTGAACCAAGTTCTTAGGATCTCTAATAACAAGGTAGGGTTTCCTCATAGGTTGCTTATAATCCTATGGGCTTAAAACTCATCCCCCTCGATGTACTCCAAATCCTTTCTCTATGTAAAACCTTTGTGAGCGGATCCAATCTCTAGGCTTTACATAATATTTTATATGAATGGTACCATTAGAAAATCTCATAATCTCATAATATATTAACTTTAAGGATTTGGATTTTTCCACTATAATAACAACTCTCAACAAAA
>QANZ01010888.1:0-10061 GCA_003254925.1 Chamaecrista fasciculata
CCTAGCCTGTATGGCTACCCTGCTACGGGTAACGTTGGACTAGGTCAAAGTTCGACAACTATAACGCCGGAATAGTCAAGACCTCAGGTCTAAGGCTATCGTGACAGGTGTACAGGAGAGGCTCGCTTATGACTAAACCCATGCAGGACTCTCCGGGTCGGTCCAGCAATTTGTAACCCTTACAAAATTGCCCCATGGCTCTCGAGAAGCATCTAGTGCATGTATCTCTATACACCGAGGTCATGCTGGTCTTAGTTCATTTACGTTCCCACGTGAATGATCGACCAGGGACAGTTTTAGATTAATTATCTTATAATCAATCAAGGACGCTATCACAGTAAACATGCTAATAATATGATAACAACATAATTTATCTCTATAAATTAATCAAAAATATATATGTTCAAATAACACATAAATAAAATGATTGGCCCTAGGGCACAATCTCCATCAGTCTGAAACACTAAAAACCCGTTAAATAGCACTTATCTATAAAATACAATAAATAAACACTAATTAACCTATTTTATCCACTTTATTCAACCATACCTTGGTGCAGCCCTTAGCATATTAATTGGTCTAATTATAATATATTATTATTATAAACACATTAAAAGAAGGCCAAATAACTTGTTCACTTTTGGGCTGATCAAACAACATCTCGTGAATTCGTCTTAGAGTGCCTATATATGGAACTCTCCTCTATTTGCTCAATCACACAGTGGATATTTTAGATTTTTTAAAATTTTCTAATACATCTTACTTAACTCATGTCTTAGAGTCTTTTGGATGTGAGTTGAGGTGATTGAGTTGAGGTTTGAAAAAGTAACTTTTAGAAAATGAGTTAATTAGGTAATTTAAAGTTAAAATTCGTTTGAGTAATTTGTTCTAAATATAAATTTTTAAGTGTGAAATTATTTAAATAAGTATGTAATGATTGTGGTTTTGATAGATAAAATTATATGAAAATTTATAGATCGTAGAAGGATAGAAATGAAAGAAAATTTTGTTTTTTAACTTTTGACTTTTTAGCTTTTGTTTAAAATCTGAGTTGTTTGTGATTTTATTTTTAAAAAAATTGGTTTTAGATTAAGTGATTTTTAAAAGTTTTGTGTTTAGTATTGTTAAAATTTGCATTGGAGCCTGTGCTAACTAATTCTTAAGGAAACTACATTTTGATGCTTTTATAAAAGTAATTCTGGAAAATTTTAGTTGCTTGATAAATATACATGTTATGATTACAATAATCCTACTATGCCTAAATAAATTTTAGACAAAATTTACATTTGGTCATTTAGTTTATAACAAATCGATGAATCAATCTGTAATAATAAAACAATACAAGTTTGTCCATGTAATATCAAGATCATGAACGATTTAGTCCCTAAGTTGAAATATAGCTTCTCCTCCTATTTTCTATATGATTTTATATCTTTTAAAATTTAAATAATCTTCACTAAAATAATTGCAGATACACTTGTCCTTCATCTCTTGACTGAGTTGAATAACATTATCAAAACAAGTTGAAATTTGTGGGTTGACCCACCCCACCCCGTGCGTTGAATGGGTTGGTTTGGGAAGCACAAACCCATTTAAAAATAGAATTAAGAGCGTTGCCTGTTTAGCCCACTTGCTAAATGGGCACAGAGCGAGTCAGTTGCTTGTAAAGGGCCTAAACAGGTTTGGTTGGGCTTGCCCGTTTGATAGTACCACTGTTGGAGAAGTATTACAGGACCCCCCACCCTGTCTTTTTTTTATGTCTTTGTGTTTGTCATTGTTGCCTTAATCTTTCTTGAGATTTATCAGCTTAAAATCAATAAAGATGCGGCAAAAATCTTTGCTAGCAGCACCTCTAACATTCCAAACAAAAATATTAAGTAATTGCATAACAACCCTGTGATCATCAAAATTCTATACCACCTTTTCAACATCCAATTCCGAGCTCGAAGGAGTATTGAAGTTAAGAGGATTTCCCAAAATCCAATATGGATAGGTGTGCATTCCACTTGGTGTAAAAGGTTTCATGTTTTGAGGTGAAAAGAGGTAATGACAAAGACATCTACCCGTTTTAGAGAAAAGTGAATTGAGTTCAATTGTTCTCGAGGAGAGTGTTCCATAATTCGACCTAGGGGAAAAACCAAAATCAAACCAATAATTTTTAACTCCTTCAAGAAGTCCCTAACTTCCTTGCTTGCAATAAATAAATCTTGTGCAATGGCTAGCTATCATCATAGCCCAACTCTTGGGCTTATTTCTCGACAAGATCCAAACTCAAAAAGGTAGGTCATTAAATGTCCAAGTAGAAAAAGTATCCTCACTTATGTCCACCATAACTAACTTTATTTAAATTTTAAATTAAAAATTTAGATTTTTTTTTCTACACTGGACACGTGTGTGCAGAGTGTCTCGTCTGCAGACGAGGCACAGAAGCTAACCCCTACCTCCTATGTTATATATATATATAATTATTTATAAATAATTATATAATATAATTTAAATTAATTGATTTAAAAATAAATAATATAGTTTAAAAATTAAAACAAATATATTTACAAATAATTAAATATGTAATATGTAATATGAAATTATTTAAATTAATTTTTATTTATTTTTAAATTATTTTATTTAATAAACTAATTAGCATTTATGAAATTTAATTTTTAAGACTTTACGATACAATGAATAACTAAAAATTATATAATCTTCACTAGAGAAATAAAATACATTGAGTTGTACATAAAAATCATTTTTATTGATATTAATTTGTCAATTGATGAGTAGATAGAATAGATGAGTTTAATTCTCAACTATTCATTGTTGTTATCCTCTGAGAATTAATAATGAGTCGGTCTTTCATTCGACAATAGAAAAACAAATTGACCACTCACACGTGGAGAATGAGTTAGTCTACTCGAAAGGTGACCATGAGTCAAATAATAACGAAGAACTTGACTCACAACCTGATGCCCCAAGAGTAGAGGATGATCAAAATACTCAGATCCAATGAAAAAATTGAAAATTTATCTTATGGATCTAGACTTAGACCTAGTCTTAATGAGTCCGAGTTTGGGTCCCGGTACCTATACCCCAAAATATTTATTTTTATATATAAAAAAGTTATGCAAAAATCTTGAGCAAAACAAAATTCAATTTGTTCTTGTATTATCAAATCAAAGATTGACTCATTATAAATTCTTAGAGGGTAATAACAATGAGTAGTTGAGAATTAAACTCATCTATTCTATCCACTCATCAATTGACAAATTAATATCAATAAAAATATTTTTTATGTACAACTGAATATATTTTATTTCTCTAATGAAGATTATATAATTTTCAGTTATCTATTGTACCGTAAAGTCTTAAAAATTAAATTTCATAAATACTAATTAGTTTATTAAATAAAATAATTTAAAAATAAATAAACAATAATTTAAATAATTTCATATTACATACTTAATTATTTATAAATATATTTGTTTTAAATTTTAAAATATATATTATTTATTTTTAAATCAATTAATTTAAATTATATTATATAATTATTTATAAATAAATATATATATATATAAAACTTAAATTTTTAAATTAAGATTTATAAAAAATTAGTTATGGGGACATAAGTGAGGATACCTTTTTTACTTACACACTTAATGACCTACCTTTTTGAGTTTAGATCCTGTCAGGAAATAAGCCCAACTCTGGACCCATTCCTCTGGTAACATCATGGCTGTCATAAAGATTTTCCTAAATTCTAAATCTTAAATCTTTACATTTTAAAACAAGCCAATTCAAAGATCTTGTTAAGAACGACTAAAATACAATTTTCTCTATAAATTCAAAATAATATGTGGGGTTTTACATCGAAAGATTAGCACAAAGGTAAAGCATGCTATTCTTGAAAATTCACTGGTGCCAATTTGATTTTGATTATACTCCAATATATTTACAAAGCTTTTGTGAGGATCTTTTATTGGCATTAATTAGTGGAAGTGTTTTTTTTTTTACAAATACTTTTTACTAGTAAAAAATATTAAAAATCATTATAAAATTAATATTTTTGAATTAATTTATGTTATATATATTGATTTTTGGATCAATTTACGCTCATGTGACAATTATTCGAGCCTATTAAGAGACTCATTATAATTTATGTTGTTCCAAATGAGACCCTTATTCTCTTATTGGTATGACACTTGTGGAGAGAACTCCAATTTTCTAAGAAACCCCAATAATTTTTTTTCTCTCTTTTATCTCATTTTTTATTTATTTATTGAATCATAAGTTTTTCTCTAGTAGTTATCAACCACCTGATTTGAGCAAAGTTACTGAATACCTTAAATGGTATATAAATGCTTTTGTATTTACATAAATTTAATTATATATATATATATATATATATATATATCGATTCCCATTGAGTTTAAGGATGATATAAAATAATAGGTAAATTACATTTTAGTACCCTATTCTATGGACCATTTTCACTTTGGTACCCTATTTTTGGCACTATTAACATTTTGGTACCTAAATTTAATTTTTTGTTAAGTTTTAATGGCGAAGTCGCGCGTGACCGTCACCGTGAACAATAAGAACCACTAAAATATCCATTTTTCTTCTCATTTTTCATGATTCAAACAATAAAACACTCAAAAATCTTCTCCCTTTGAATCTCAATATTTTTTATGATTTTTGAGTGTTTTAGTGTCTGAATCATGAAAATTGAGAGGAAAATGGATATTTGAGTGTTTTTACTGTGCATGGTGATAGTCATGTGTGACTTCACCATCAAAATTGAACAGAAAAATAAATTTAGTTACCAAAGTGTTAACAGTTGCAAAGAACAGAGTATCAAAGTGTCACTTTTGAAAGAACAAGGTACCAAAGTAAAATCAGTCCATAAAATAGCGTACCAAAATATAATTTACCATAAAATAATCTTTATATTATAACAAGTGGTCTTTGAATATCTTAAATGGTATCTAAATGCTGTATTTTTTTTTTAATTTTTAAGTCATAAAAATAAGATTATTAAAAAAAATATAAAGGTTTTTACTTAATCAAAATGAAGTTGTAATTGAGAAGTTACTTAAGTTTTCTAGTAATTACTTTCCACAAACTTAGATCAATTTAAAATTTTTGAAGTATCATAAAATAAATAAATTGATTAATTTCTATTTAAAAAATAATATGAAATAAAATAGTGGGTGCGTTTGGCTCCCATTTTCCTATCATCAGAGCTACAGTATCATTGATTATTTTTTCCTCCTTTATTTTTTACCTTTATCTCTCATTTATCTTCCAAAATTATTAACATATCCCTACTCAACTACCTATAATTACCTATACTCTTACACAAATATAAAAAAATTATTTGGCAAACTAAGTATTTTTCAATACTCTTATTTATTACACTTACAACTTTTCTTTCCATTCATCATTTTTTACTATTTTCTTTTATCTTTTTCATACTCACCCCTCTCTCTCTCTCTCTCTCTCTCTCTCTCTCACACACACACACACACACAAACATATATATTATTTTTAATATAGGGTAAATTACAAATTAGGTACCTGTGGTTAGGTCGAATCTTACATCATTGCCATGTGGTTTGAAGATTTTCACTTTAGGTACCTGAGATATACGTCGTTTAGCAATTAGGGTACCTGTGTTTTTGTTCTGTTAATTTTAAGGGAAAATTCTGACGTAACACAATCTTAGCCATCGATTTCCAATATATCTTAGCCATCGATTTCTATTGCATTTCAACCGTTGACTTCTCTTGCATCTTAGTCGTTGGTTCCCACTCCAAGTTAAAATCTCATTTTTGGTTCTCAAACTATGGGGTAAGTTTCATTTTGGTCATAAAAGCTATTTTTGGTTTTATTTTTGTTCTCAAACTTTTACATTTTTTTCCTTTTTTGATCTCCAAAATGTGATTTTGTCAGAATTTTCACCGTTATTCTTAGTCATAAATTAGAGATAAAAATCAACCACAAATTTATCTCCAATTTGAAACTAAGAATGAAAATTTCTCTTCCTATCTTTGTCAACTCAATTGTTATTACGTATTTGAGTAGAGGCGAACAAAAACATAAAAAAAAGTATATAATATAAATAAATGTGCTAAATAAAAAATATGAAATTTCTTTAAAAATAAAGTAGCTCAGTTTGGCTCGCTTGGACCCCATGACCTAGCCTAAGTCTAATTGGGTCAGGTCTTGGGTACAGTCCGACCCAGCCCGTGGTCACTACTATATTTGAGAGAGAAATGATTCATCTTAATTATTTAGGTTAGAAATAACGGTATAAACCATATGAAATATCATTTTTGGGAGAAAAACGAAACAAATATGAAAGTTTGAGGACCAAAATGAAATAAAAAATTGTTTTAGGACCAAAATGAAACTTATCCCATAGTTTGTGGACCAAAATTTGATTTTTCACTGAGCAACGTTAGCGCCACGTCAGCATTTTCGGTTAAAATTGAGGGAACAAAACAACTGGTACCCCAATTGCTAAACGACGCATGTCTCAAGTACCCAAAGTGAAATGTTTTAAACCACACAAAATGATGTGAGGTTCGATCTAACCACAAGTACCTAATTTGTAATTTACCCCTTAATATATATATATATATATATATAATATTGTAATAATATTATATATATATATATATATTAATATATAAACACCCCACACAATGAAATTTGTGTGCGTATATAAAAAATATAATAATAAATAATATATTTCTTTACAAAAATATTATATTATATTATATATTAGTGTTGGCAGAATCGCACTTGACACAACGGTCCGATCAATTCAACCGTCAACCAACCATTAGAACGACTTGGTTCAACCTAAAAACAAAATTAGCATTTAAATCAGATTTAACCGGCCAGAACCGTTGAACTGACGATCCAACCACCCACCAAATATTTTTTTTTTATAATTTCACATTTTATCTTTTAAATAAAAAAATCAATAAAATCATATCTAAAGCTCACTTAATTTATTTTATTTTATAAAAAGTTTGTTTGATTTGCATAAAATTTATGACATTTAAAAACCTATCTAGCTATATATGTGTTATGTTGTCTTTATTTTATGTCTTTGTATTATTCTTGTAACATACTCTATTTCGGTCATGACAACATTGTTATATATATAAATATATATTACTTATATTAATTTACTTAAAAAATTATTTTAGTCATTGAAATTATACCAACTCAATAAGTTATTATTTGAGTCATCAAAATATATAATTTTTGATATATTGGTATTCCTTCCTCTAATTTTTCAATTATGTTAATAATATTTTTTAGTGTCAAAATTTAAAATAATATAATTTAGTCCATGTTATTTACATTTTGGTCCATGAAATTAAATATATAATTCAGACCCCAAAAATATACATTTTGGTCCCTCCTGCAGTATATATGGGTAATATTTTTTGTGGTGTAAAAATTTATAAACATATTTCAAAACCAGTAGTGGAAAAAAAAATATATAATTCGTTCCCGAAAAAATTACGATTTGGTTCCTCCTTCAGTGTATATATGAGTACTATTTTGTGGTGTAAAAATATAAAAAAAAATTCAAAATAGGAAAAAAATATATAATTCAATTCCCAAAACTTTACAGTTTGGTCATTCCTCCAGTATATGCATAGATAATAATTTTTGTATTGTACAATATTTAAAACTAGTAATGAGGAAAATATATATGTTGGTCCCTCCTCTAGTATATATATTGGTAATATTTTTTATAGTACAACAATTGAAGAACAAAATTCAGAAAAATATATAATTCATACCCTAAAAATATACATTTTGGTCCCTCTTCTAGTATGTATATGAGTAATGTTTTTTATAGTATAAAAATTTTAAAACAAAATTAAAAGATAGTAATGAGAAAAAATATATAACTCATTCCCAAAAAACTATAAAAACACAATTCAAAATAGGAAAAAAAATATAATTATCAATTCCTAAAACTTTACAGTTTGGTCACTCTTCCAGTATATGTATGGATAATATTTTTTGTAGCGTACAATATTGAAAACAAAATTCAAAACTAGAAATGAGAAAAAAATATATAATTCATACAGAAAAAAATATACATGTTGGTCCCTCATCCAGTATATATATGAATAATATTTTTGGTAGTGCAACAATTGAAGAATAAAATTCAGAAAAATACATAATTCATACCCAAGGAAATATGCCTTTTGGTCCTTCCTCTAGTATATATATGAGTAACATTTTTTGTGGTATAAAAATTTAAAAATAAAACTAAAAGACAGTAAAGAGGAAAAATATATAATCTAGTCCCAAAATATTTGCAATTCAGTACCCAAAAATTACATTTTCGTTCCCTTCCTCACATCTTCAATCTCCTTTATCATACAGCTAGTCCAACCTCCGTTTATAAATTCTCCTTTAACAAAAATTTGAGAGAAATCATTTATCATACCATTTTATTAAAGTCAAAACAAACACCAAAATATGTAAATAACATTCCATTATCCTCCCTTATTTTTACAATTTTTACTTCTATACAAATTTAAATACCAATACAATTATTTACCTACTCTTTAAAATAATTTCACATCATAATTTCACCTTTATCTTTCATTTTTCTAAACACCATTTACTAAAAAACTCCTTTATCATACAACTCATTTATCTCTCATTTACAAAATAACCTCACCTTTAACTCTTCCTTTACACAACTTTTAATTCAAACGCACCAATAGTGATATACATCATATCCATCATAATTCTTGAGATTGAAAACTGATATGTGTTTATATGAGTTTTTAATTTGATTTTGTATTATAAATATGGTTTTGATTAAAAATGTAGGTAAAACCATATATATATATATTGGGCTGGATGTAAAACCATATATATATATTATATATAGGCTAAAGTGCGAATTTAGTCCTGTAACTTTCTCTAGATCCCAAATCAGTCTTATATTTTTTTTGTCTCGAATTTGGTCATTTATCTCTGCTCCAAGTCCCAAATCAGTCATATATCCTTTTTGTCTCAATTTTGTTCCCTATGTTTTGAAAACCTCCCACCGTTAGTCCTCTGTCCATTTTATATTACAGTTTAGTCTTGAAAACTTCAAGTCCCTTTCACTTTAGTCCCTGACTATCAAAATGAAAGTAAAAGAGCATCCCTGAAGATTCTCAAACCTTACATCTTGGTCCCTAATTCATGAATTCTTCTTGAAATGGAATAGAAATGCAAAAACAACAAATTAAAGCAAATGACAGAGGGACCAAAACTGAAAACGCAGAAAATTTTAAACGACCGAAAAACTTACGGAAATCGCCGAGAAACTCAAGAACTCATCCAAAAACCCCAATCCTCACTGCAATCTCACTCAAATAATCGCCCTCAAATACTTTAAGAAAGAATTTTCGAAAATCCAAACTTTCTTCTATCACCTCCCTCCTCAAAAGTTTGGATTTTCGAAAATTCTTTAAAGTATTTGAAGGCAATTATTTTAGTGAGAATTAGGGTTTTTGGATGAGTTCTTCAGTTTCTCAGAGATTTCCGTACGTCTTCTGATAGGTTTTAAATTTTCTGCGTTTTCAGTTTTCAGTTTCCGTACGTCTTCTGATAGGTTTTAAATTTTCTGTGTTTTTTTTTTTGCATTTCTATTCCATTTCATGAAGAATTCATGGATTAGGGTCCAAGATGTAAGGTTTGAGAATTTTCAAAGATGCTCTTTCACTTTCATTTTAATAGTCAGGGACTAAAATGAAAGGGACTTGAAGTTTTTAAGACTAAACTATAATTTAAAATGGACGAAGGACTAACAGTGGGAGGTTTGTAAAACATATGAGACCAAGACTGAGACAAAAAAAGATATATGACTGATTTGAGACCTGGAGCAAAGATACATGACCAAATTCAAGACAAAAAAAATATAAGACTGATTTCAGACCTGAAGCATTACATGACTAAATTCGCAATTTGGCCTTATATATAATAGTTATTCAAATATATATATATATATATATATATATATATATATA